>PVKC010024352.1:0-16933 GCA_004027635.1 Crocidura indochinensis | reverse complement strand
CTATGTGATTTGTTGAATAATTTCATTTCTCATTCAACCATGAGTATCAAAAATAAAAGGCTTTCTGTGTTCACCACTATACCCCAAGGTATAATGTCTGGTCTAAGAGAATTCAAAAAATATGCATTAATCATTTGCTAAATTAATGTTCTGCCAACCCCTCACCCTCTCACCAGACTCTTATTCTCACCTGCATATACTATTCTCTTCTATACAAACTTATCTTTACATTCCACTTGCTTCATGAAAACTCCTGACTATTTTAGATCTTTACCTGTTTTTCTGGAGATTTATCTCTGACATCTTATTCAAGAATCTCCTACTGAGATTACTTCCCAACCAAATACAACTTTCTCCCTAACCTTATCCCAAAGGAAGTACATTTAATTAATTAACCCATATATAGCTGAGCTCTTCTGTATAACAATTCAATGCTTTAGGAGATGTGAGGTTCATAAGATATTGTTCTTAAAAAAAAAACTCATACAGTAGAGAGAGAAGAAGCAGAGAAAAATAGAATAACAAAAACTTATAAAAACAATCTTTTGACTAACTTCTATATACTATGTGTTTTTCCAAATATTTGGTATATTTTTCATTTGTTTTGGGGCCTCACTCAAGGTTTACTCTGGTTCTCGGATCACTTCTGGTGGGACTCAAGAGACTATATGTGTTTCCAGGTATCATACCCAAGTCAGTATGTATTCAGGGCTTTACCTCTTTCTGGGACCAATACTAACTATCTTGATAAGGTTACAAGGTAGGCAATATTAAGCCATTTATAAATGAGAAAATGATAGGTCAGAAAGGCCCAGTTTCATGTGGGATAGGTGCTATGGGGTCAGAACTACTTGTTAAACTTATTTTATATCTTCTAATACCTTTTTAATACTGAGCAGTTAGCTGGATCTCAATAGTGGCCTACTGGTTGATGGAGGAATAAATGAAGTAAAAAACCAGCTTTGTTCAAAAGTCAATTTACTAAGACTATCTCATTTCTTGGATGTTATTTTAAACTAGGGAATTACCACATCTATAATTTATAGGAAATATTTTCTGAAACTGAGAATATCCTCCTAAATCTTCATTTATCATTCTTTTATTATCTCAGGACTGCTTTCACAAGAATATAAGATTTGTGAAAGACAAACTATTCTGAGAATAAAATTCTCATTCTGTTTATACTAAAAATGTCATGTGATCTTAATGTGTGTGTATGTGTATGTGTGTGTGTGTGAGAGAGAGAGAGAGAGAGAAAGAGAGAGAGAGAATATTAACCAAGGTATGCATACATACAAGGCAAGTTCTCTACTACTGAATATGGCCCATTCTCCTAAACCATTTTCAAAAATGAAATAAATTATTTAATTGAATCACCATGAAATACAGTAACAAAGTTGGTCATAATCAAGTTTCAATCATACAAGATACCTTCACCAGTACACATTTCCTCTCACCTATGTTCCCGATTTTCCTCCTGCTCTCCACCCTGCCCTCTCCCTTGCCTGCCCTCTGTGGCAGACATTCTCTTTCTCTTTATCCTTTTAGTCTCTCTTTCTCTCTCCCTCCCTCCCTCTCTTTCTCCCTTACCATTTTAGATACTGTGGTTTGCATATTGTTAAAGAAGGGGCATTATGCATATCACTTTACCTCCTTTCAGAATCCAGTTCTTATTTAAAAGTGATCATTTTCAACTATCAGTGTCACAGTGGTGCATTCTTTGCCCTAACAGTATTCCTCTATTCATAGCTTCCTACCACATGAACTGGTCCTCCTGGACCTCAACTTTATTGTCTCTGGGTAATAAATATCTAAGATAGATAAAGCACTGGTAGAGCTCCTAGACCATCTTTATTTTATATATATATATATATATATATATATATATATATATATATATTTTGTTTGTTTGTTTCTTGGGTCACACTCGGCAGCACTCAGGAGTTACTCCTAGCTCTGTGTTCCTTATAGGAAATTTACAACTTTTTTTAATATTTATTATTTAAACACCTTGGCTACAAACATGGTTGTGGTTGGGTTTCAGTCATATAAGATGACACCTAACCATCATCAGTGCAAAAAAAAAAAAAAAACATTCCCACCACCAATGTCCCAAATGTCCCTCCTCCTCTCCCTGCCCCCACCTGTACTCTAGACAGGCTTTCTAGTTCTCAATGTAGTTATTTGTCTAAATAAACTCATCACTCTTTGTGGTAAAGTTCATGAGGTGGGCTGTAACATCCAACTCTCCTCTCTTTTGTCTCTGAAAATTGTTGAGACCGAAATTTACAATTTTTTATAAAAGTACAATAATGGGGGAGGGGCGGAGAGATAGAACAATGGTAGGTCATTTGCCTTGCACATAGCTGACCCAGGACAGACCTGGGTTCCATTCCTGCCGTCCCTTAAGGTCCCCCACGCTAGGAGCGATTTCTGAGCGAAGAGCCAGAAATAACCTCTGAGTGCCACCGGGTGTGGCCCAAAACCAAAATAAATAAATAAACACAAAAACTTATTAAAAATTTTTTTTGTTTTGGGTCACACACAGCAGTGCTCCGGGGTTACTCCTGACTCTGTGCTCAGAACTCGCTCCTAGCAGGCATGGGGGACCATATGGTATGGCAAGAATAAAACCCATTGTTCCTCCTAGGTCACTCTGGCCCTAATTTTTTGTTTGTTTTTGTTTTTGAGCCACATCTGGCAGCGCTCAAGTGTTACTCCTGGCTTTGACTCAGAAATCACCCGGGAAGGCTCAGAGAACCACGTGAGATACTGAGGGTTGAACCTGGGTCAATCCCAGGTCAGCCACGTACAAGGCTTACCACTGTACTATCATTTCGGTACATGAATTGAAAAAAAAATTTTAAGTTATATCTACCCCAATGTTTACAGAATAACCAGGAGTAAGTCCTGGCCCAAAAACAACAACAAATAAATATTCCTTGCAGGTTCAGGCAAATATATGAGATGCTAGGAATAAATCTAGGTTAGTAATGTACAAGGCAAGCACATTAACTGCAGTATTACCTCTCTGGCCCCATGTAACCAACTCCCATGCACTAATTCTGTACACTTTATCATATGTTTATTGTTTCCATACCTTTTAAACAAGAGTTCTAAAAACTTCCTATATACAATATATTATTTAAAAGTAGTGATAATCTGATTTCTTTACCCATTTGAATTCTTCTAATTTCTCTTTCTTGCTACATTGTTGTGTTGAGACATCAGATACTATGCTGACTAGCAACAGTGAAAGGGAGGTCTTAGTCTTATGTCTGACCTAAAATAATATATTTAGCTTTGCCTCATTAAGGATAATGTTAGCTGTAAGTTTGTTGTATATAGCCTTTTTAGAATTGAGATAAGTTCCTTTAATTCCCATTTTGCTGAGGGTTTCCTCAAACAAGAATGAATATTAATTGAATGTTTTCTCTGCATCTATAGAAATGATTATATGGTTTTGGTTCTTCCTTTTATTAATGTAGAACACATTCACTGATGTGTATATATTGAACCATCCTTATATCCCTAGAATGAAGCCTATTTGATTGTAATGTACAATATGTTTAATGTATTCTATTTGCTAAGATGTTTGCATCGATGTTCACCAGGGAAACTCATCTGATTTTCTTTAGTAATGTCTGTCAGATTTTGGTACCAAGATAATGTTTATCTCATAGAAACTGTTTGGGTGGATTCCTATTTTTGCACTTCTGGAAGAACTTGAAAAGGATGGTAGTAGGTCTTCTGTAAAGATTTGGCGAAAAAATCACTAGTGAACCCATCTGATCTTATGTTTGTTTTAGGGAGAGATTTTGGACAACTGGTTTCATTTCCTTGATTGTCATCAGTTTATTAAAGTTTTCTACTCCCCCCCCCTTTTTTTTTTGGTTTTTGGGTCACACCCAGCAGTGCTCAGAGGTTACACCTGGCTCTATGCTCAGAAATTGCTCCTGGCAGGCTCAGGGGACAATATGGGATGCCAGGATTCGAAACAATGACCTTCTGCAATAAAGGCAAATGCCTTACCTCCATACTATCTCTCCGGCCCCTCTACTTCCTTCTTATTTAGTCTCAGAGGACTTTAAGACTCATTTCTTCTAGATACTCCAAGTTAGTGATATAAGTTTGTTTATAGTAATCTCATATAATCTGTTGTATTTCTGAAGTGCCTAGTATTTCTCCCCTTTCATTATATTAAAATGTTATCTATTTTCCTAATTTTATTATAACATAGAGATTTATCAAATTATTCATAATACAGTCATTTCAGGCATTAAATGTTAAAAGATCAATCACACCACCAGTCTGAACTTCCCTCCACCAGTATCCCAGTTTCCCAATTACTACTGTAGTCAGCCTCCATGCAGGCATAAACAAATCTACTTTATATTATTTGTAACACAAAGACAAATGGAATTATCAAAGTAGATGTTATATCTATAAATTAGATCAACAAAGGTCAATCAAATATGATGTTATACCTCTCCATGGTATTATTAAATTCATTGTCTAAGAATTTACTAGTTTGTAGTCAATACTAGTTGAACTTTCTGTGTTACTGTTTAGGCACACTAAACTTGGTAGATTACTATGCAACTTTACTATTAGATTTCCTGTGTTACTATTGGGCTGATGATTATACTGATGATAAGATATTGAGGTGTCCAAGATTTATAGATATAAAAAATTTTGGTGGCTTAAGTTTTGATAAGAGCAAGTCGTGGAGCTGAGTAGAAATGTTTCTATTGGAGGGTGTATGATGTGGTGTTGGGCTGCTGTAATTCATAAAGGGCAATCAGCCTTCCTCTCCCCTTTCTGAGAATGCTACAGAGGTATCAGCCAGGACCAGACAATCTAGGAGTATTGGTGGCCATTATTTTCTTTTGGAGCTTGATGTTAGCCAGGTCATTTTTCTGCTAGGAAGATGGCAGCAATGGGTGAAGCGAAGGGTAGGGGCTGTTGGGTTTTCTGGCAGCAGTGTAAGAAGGGTTGCAAGGTGGGGAGGGGTTAGCTGATTCCCCTTCCAAAAAAAAAAAAAAAAGTTCTAGAGTTTTCAGCCCTATAGTATTATCTCACCTAAGATAATTTAATATTCTGTGAATATTATTTGATTTTGGTTGCAGAGCTGGGCTATTTCTAGTGGAAAGTGTAGGGAGTGGTATTAGGCGCGGTAATTCATGCTGAAAAGGAAATCATATCCTTCCCTTCTGAGAATGCCAAAAAGGTATCAGCCCAGACCAAGTTAACTGGGAAATATCAGTGGTCATTATTCTCTTTTATATTTCCAACATTTGAAGCACTATGATTGAATACAGGCAGAGAGGAGGGGAGGAGGTAGGAGGGAGATGGGTGCACTGGTGATGGGAATGTTGCACTGGTGAAGGAGGGTGTTCTTTTTATGACTGAAACACAAGTACAATCTTGTTTGTAATCACGGTGTTTAAATATATTGTTATTTTTTTAAATAAAGCAGTATGATCTGAGAGGACATTTGATATAATTCCTATTTTCTTCATTTCAATGGAGACTTCTTTTGTGTCCCAGCACATGGTTTATCCTAAAGAATGATCTGTGTATACTAGAGAAATCTGTGTATTCATCTTTTGGGGAATGGAGAGTACAATTTATGCATATTAGGCCATCTATTACAAAAAATTTTGGGTTTTGTTTTTAGTTTGGGGCCTTACCTGAAGGTACTCAGAGGAAGCCCCTGGCTTTATACACAAGGGATTTGAGTCAGAGACTTCATACTCAAGGTTTAGGCCTGACTCTGTTCTCAGAGAGCATAGTGTCAGAATTCATACCAGGGTTGTAACCACAGCTGAATAATAGGCAAGCACCTTAACTTTTCGTACTATCTCCTGGCCCTACTTCTTCCTTTAACACTGCTACTTCTGATCCTATCTGGTTGGTCTGTCTAATGGTGAGAATGTGTTATTAAAATTTCCTATTATTGTGCTGTTGTCAAAATTTCCCTTCAGGTCTGCTAATAGATTTTTTATGACCTTTTATTTGGTAAATAAATACTAATGAATGTATATTCTTGGTGCATAGATTCTTTGATCATTATATAATACCAACCTCTGCTTTTCATTATATATTTTTAGGTTAAGGTCCATTTTATTTGATAAGTATGGTTGTCTTTAACTTTTTATTAGCCTATTTTATCTGTATAATTGTTTTCTAGAATTTTAGTTTAGCCTATATTTATCACGACAGTTCATGTAAATCTCTATAAGCAGTAGAATTTTATGTTAATCTTTATAATCCATCTAACATACTATATTTGTTCAATTAAACAAAATTACTGAAATAGGGGCCGGAGAGATAGTACAGAGGTGTTTGCCTTGCAAGCAGCCGACCCAGGACCTAAGGTGGTAGGTTCGAATCCCCGGTGTCCCATATGGTCCCCCGTGCCTGCCAGGAGCTATTTCTGAGTAGATAGCCAGGAGTGACCCCTGAGCACCGCCAGGTATAGCCCAAAAACCCCCCAAAAATATATTGAAATAAAGAAATTTGATGTCATCTTTTTGTGCTATACTATAGTTTCTGATTCTTTTGCCAAATATAAGAACCCATTTATTTCATCTTTTAGTACCAGTTTAGTGACCAAGAACTACTTTGTTATTTGTCAGTGAAATTTTGGGTCACACTTGAATAGTATCTTACATGAATAAAGTATTCTTGTTTGGGTGTTCATTTCATACGATATGTTGGATGTCTCATATCATTCCAACAGGGGTACCTCACAGGTAAATTTTAGCTTTGTTATTACTACTCTTAGGATAATATATCTTTGATTCTTGTACATTTAGTTACAATGTGTCTTGATGTTTTGTTTAATTTTATTCTCATTGGAAATATTTTAGCTTCCTAGATCTAAGGATCTAAACTGATCTAAATCTGAGGATCTAAATTGATCTTCAGATTGAGGAAGTTTTGACTATACATTTTTTAGTCAAAAAAGTCCCACTCTCGACATTCCCAAGGAACTGAGGCAGACAGAAAGATCAGAAGCAGAAAAAATAAACATTTCACCACAGGTCAGTGCCTCCTGAGAGAAAGAGAAGCACTAGATGGGGCCGGAGAGATAGCACGAAGGTAAGGCGTTTGCCTTGCGTACAGAAGGTCGGTGGTTCGAATCCTGGTATCCCATATGGTCCCCTGAGCCTGCCAGGAGCAATTTCTGAGCACAGAGCCAGGAGTAACTCCTGAGCGCTGCCAGGTGTGACTCAAAAACGAGAGAGAGAAAGAGAGAGAGAGAGGAGAGAGAGAGGAGAGAGAGAGGAGAGAGAGAGGAGAGAGAGAGAGGAGAGAGAGAGAGAGGAGAGAGAGAGAACCACTAGGAAATTGAAGAAACACAAACACTCCCATTAGTTTCCATTAAACTAATAAGAAAAGGATACCAAAGCAAAGGTATAACTAAAAAAGAGAAAGAGAATTATCCTTGACAAATACAGATGCAAAGGTCCTCAACAAGATACTAGCAAATAGAATTCAACAATTCATCAAGAAGGTCCTCATGACAAAGCAGAATTCATGCCAGAGGTGCAAGGATGGTTTAATATATGCAAGTCAATCAATATAATATACCATATCAAGAAAAATGTATTAAAAATCATATGACCATAGCAATAGATGCAAACAAAGCATTGACAGTGTCCAGCACCCATTCATAATAAAAACTCTCAGTAAGATAGGAACTGAAGAAACTTTTTACAACCAATCCATGGTAAACACTATACTAAATAGGAAAAAACTAAAAAATCCTTTCCTCTAAAGTCTGTCACAAGACCAGATTTCCCACTCTTGCCATTTCTATTTAATATAGTATACTTCTATTCAATATAGTACTGGAAATACTTGCCATTGCAATAAGGCAAGAAATGATATCAAGAGCATCCACAAAGGAAAGGAAGAAGACTAGCTCTCACTGTAGATGACAAGATACTATATTTTAAAATCCTACGACTTTATAAAAACAGCTTCTAGAAATAGGGGCCAGAGAGATAGCATAGAGATAGGGCATTTTCCTTGCATTCAAAAGGACGGTGTTCAAATTTCACATTCCATATGATCCTCCAAGCCTATCAGTATCAATTTCTGAGCGTAAAGCCCTGAGTGCTGCTGGCTCTGAGCTCAGAATCAATTCTGGCAGGCTCAGGGGACCATATAGGGTGCCCAAGATCAAACCTGGGCAAGTTGGGGGTCGGCTGTTTGCAAAGCAAATGCCCAACTGCGTTGCTATGACTCTAGTCCCTAAAGGAAGCAAAGAAACTGAATGGAAGAGGAGAAACACAAATAGGATACAGGGACCAAGAAGTCTTGGGTCTTGGGTACATTGGTAGTGTTAAGAAAGGACAGAACTAAATATCCAAGCCAGAGTAAAAAACAATGAAATCTTGAGATCCAAACTCTGACAATAAAAACTAAAAATGGGCCTGTCATATTGGCAGTCTGGGGAGAGTAGTGGTAGCATGGGATAGGCTTTAGGAACACTGAGGAAGGGAGGTCAACACTGGAGGTAAACTTAAAGTTCTCAAGCCTAAGTCAACTAGAAATCACTAGGTTATTTGTTTCAGATCTTAATTAAATCTAAGTGACGAATTCTACCTCCCACAATCCTGGACCATATTTCCAACATAACTAAAACTAAGTCATAAAATCCCTACTTGAATTGCTGGTCCTTGGTGCTGCGTGTCTTGGCCAAAAAGCGCTCTGCCAGCTTTTCCAGGTTGCGGGAATAATCCATCTCGATTTCAGCCTTTTTCCGGAAGAAATCCTGGAGATCCTGCAACAACTGCACCCGAAGCTCACACTGCTGGTCTAAGCATTTCATTTGCTCTGTGAGCTGAGCACGGATTTCTGCAATAATATAAAGGAAGACAGAAAGACAACAATATAAGGGAAGATTCCTTAAAATATATACATACCCAAGCATTTACCCTTTGCATGCCATGTTCCCTGTTCTCTTGGGGAATTTGAAGCTTTAAAAACACAAAGGAAAAATACCTAATATATATATACATATATATGTATATATATACATATATATACATATATATGTATATATACATATATATACATATATATGTATATATATATATAAATACCTAATACCACATGGTCTGAGGTACCTCCAAAAAAACCAATTGTTTTCAGACCATTGAGGAGCATCAAAACAAAGAAGCTGTAGGGTCATTTAAGAGAAACTGCTTTATGAGAAGCAATAAAATTCTATTACCTGCCAGCATTTGGGCTTTATTCTAGCTAAGAATATAACAAGCTATCTCCCAGTCATCCTATGTAATATTTACTATTTCCTCATCTGCAAGTTGGAGATATAATAATAACCATTTTTAGATAAGAAAACTCATTTTTTAAATTGAAAAGTGTCTTAGAGAGTTGGGCCATACCCAGAGACTATTTCTAGCTCTATAATAAAGGAGGGACTCCTGCTAGTGCTTAGGTGATCATATGTAATGCCAGAGATTCTAACTGGGAGGTGGCTGCATGCAAGGTGCCTTACTTTCTATACTATTTATCTGGACAGATTTAATTGGATTTTGATATCAAACAATTAAGCAGTAGAGTCTGGATACAAATCCAGACAGAATGAAATTACCACCCAAGTTCTTATTTTTTATGTTTCTGATCAATTAAAAATGTGTCCAATATGGTCATAAGTAAAGGTCAGGACATTTTTTAAAACTTTATTGATTGATTTTTGGGTCTCACCCAGTGGCGCTCTGGGGTTACTCCTGGCTCTGCACTCAGAAATTACCCCTGGCAGGCTGGAGGACCATATGGGATTCCAGGAATCTCTCTCTGACCCCAGGTTAGGACATTTTAGTGAAGATAGAAAGGGCCATGTTCAAGGTCAAATAATGGTGATAAAGAATTAAACAAGTACAACTGAATTTAGTTGGCTTCTATGCTCTGTCATAACTAACTTGCTGTACTCCTACTGGGCTGTCAGTACTGTGGAATTTGGAAGCAGTTTTAGGATCTGTTGAACTGGGACATTCTCTGCCTGGCTCTCTTCCAAGGGGGCTCCAGAATTTTCAGCCCAAAGATTTGTGTGCCCAACAACTTGACTTAGGATCTCTTCTAAGATTAGTCATGAAGCCATGAAGGTAAACTGTTGTTTACATGGTGGCAACTGTGAGGGGAGTGTTATCTGGGGCTCTCCTTGGAGTTGAAGGGTACAGCCCCAACACCCATAAACTCATACTTGCAACAAACAGCTCAGAAAACCCTCAGACAATGACTTTAATAACCTGTCAGATATTAAAATTTTTCATAAATTTTCTTTTACTTAAGTATTTTTAATAATTCCATTTGCCTTTTCTTATAATAAATAATATAAAGCAAACTATTTTGTGCCTGCTAATTGAGGGCTGAGTGAAAGATTGGTGACAATGGTGGATGGAAGGTCACATTGATGATTACATTGGTAATGAAACACTGAATGCCTGCAACAACTATATTATGAACAATTTGATAAACCATGGTATTTAAGTAAAGGCAAAAAGAAGGTTTAAAAAGTACCAGAACTGGGGCCGGAGAGATAGCATGGAGGTAAAGCGTTTGCCTTGCATGCAGAAGGCCAGTGGTTCAAATCCCGGCATCCCATATTGTCCCCTGAGCCTGCCAGGAGTGATTTCTGAGCATAGAGCCAGGAGTAATTCCTGAGCGAAGTCGGGTGTGACCCTCCCCTCACAAAAGTAGCAGAACTTTTAAGCAAACAATTCACTGTCTATCATACTACAGTTTCCAATAACAAGGAATATAAATCACTCCTTGAGAGGTAAACTTGTCCACTAAAAAATATTAGAGCCACATTTGCCACTTTCTCTTCACCAAAGTTCAGAACCTGTTCGATTTTAAGAGATAAACTCGAGGCCCTTGTGCACTCTTCCTTACTAGCTTGGCATATATATAATTGGGCAGCATACTTGTGCAAAGATAGTTAACAACCTCTCTCTGGAGCTCTAGTAATGGTAACCTCAGATGCAATCAAGTTTGCCTTAAACGCAAACTTTCATTTGTTGCTTACAACAAACCTGGTTCTCAAAGGAAGCAGCCTGCCAAAGCCAGATTGCTTTTCAGCTCAGAAAAAGCCGATAGTGTGAATACTGCAGAAATTTTGTCTCAAATACCATTTGAGTCATAATGGGGCCATTTTTATGTTTTAAAAAAATCTTTAACTGAATCACTAGAGATACACCTTTACAAAGTTGTTCATGATCAAGTTTCAATTCATACAATGTTCAATACCTCTCCCTTCACCGGTGCACATTTCCTACCACCACTGTCCCTGGTCCCTGCCTCCGGTCTGCCTCTGAGGCAGAAATTTTTCTTCTTTTTCTCTCTCTCACATCCTTTTCTTTTAGGCATGGTGGTTTGCAATATTGTTACTGAAGGGGCATGAATCATGCATATTACTTAATCTCCTTTCATCTCCCAGTTCTTGTCCAGTGATCATTTCCAACTATCACTGTCATGGTGGTTTCTTTTTTTACCCTAACTGCACTCCCCTGCTATTTGCGCCATGCTTCCTATCACGAACAGGTCTTGACCCTTGTCTCTATTGTCTTTAGATATTATTATCATGCTATTCTCCCCCTTCCCATTTTCCCCCTCCTTTGTTTCTATACCTACAATCCTACTCTGTCGTCCCACCTCCGTCTCTCTCAGTGTTGGAAGAACAGGGCGTACTATGTGGTGGTAGAGGCTAAACTCTGAGCCTCAAATATGCAAGTCTAATGCACTACCAATGAAGTAAAAATACTGGCCAATGGAGCCATTTCTTTCATCCCTTTCATTTGCAAATCTAATCAGTTCCAAAGATGTGACAGTTGCTTCAATCCTAGAGAAACCACCTACATTATTTTCACTTTACTTATGCATACTCCCAAATATGTATATAATTCACTCTTAAATAGTATTTATTCTCAAGTAGCCATGACAATTATGTGGGGAATGCTAGATTTTTCACTTGGGTTGTAGATAAATAGTGGGAAAATCTTAAAGTACGGATATGATGCTGAAAGATTTGCCAACCACTCCTTTTACAAAGCAATGATGGATGAGCAAATAAAAGGCAGATTTAGCTGTGTCTTAGAATAGCTGAGGATGAGGAGTTCATACTACTCTCCTTTTCATTTTGTTTCTACAGATAACACAATGTAACAAGTATCTGGCCTTTTATGGATGTTCTTGAGCAATCTTAAGTGTAGCCCTTACACTCTTCATTTCCCCATACCTCCCTTCCCCTTGCCAACCATCAATGGAACAAAACCTGCAGTAACCTCACCTGAACTGAAACTAAGCACCAGAGAATTGTTTCAGCAGACAGAGGACTGTGTAGAAAAGTTGCTTAGTTCATGGCACTTCAAAGCTCTCTTGGTCTATGATTTTGGAATCTGATTACAAGGTTGTTAAGAGGAAGAGAAAAAAAGAATCTACGGAGCACATGTCAGTCTTGTGGTTCTTGCCAAAGATTCCGGAAATCTTAAAGGCAACAGGCCCCATCAAGACTATTCCTACAGGCATTGATCTCCTTCTACACACTTTTTAGAGGCATATATCCCCCCTTCTATCAATGCATGAAAAAAGTAGCAGTAATAGTCACTGAGAGGGCAGACAGTGTGAAAAGGACATTTAAAATGTTCATTGATGTTATTTATAACTTGTGCAGCATCCTAGGCCTACTCTACAAGGTAACTTTGGAGGAAGTATTTATATTGTCATTACTCTACAAATAAGCCTAGAGGACAGGGGGAAAAGTGTCTTTGCAGAAACCACTGTGGGTTTATATGTGACACGACTCCACTGAGCAGTTCCCCACTACCACCACCACCACCACCACCACCACCAACTTTCCTGGAAGAAGACTCACTGATTTCCATACTCAGAGCATCAGGACAATACAGGAAGATTTCAACCACTCCATTTCCAAGCTTGTGGGTTCTAAGACAAAACTATTGCACAGTCCAGGGCAAAATATGCTATTACAGCTACGACTATTACTAAGATAAACAATAAATGGTCTCCAAGAAGGCAGCTGTGCCAGTACCAGTCCTCTATCCATGTGCATAGCTACAGGAAACAGGAACAGACCACTGAATGCCAGCACAGTTCAGCTCAAGGTACCTCCGCACTCTTCCTTACTATCAAATTATAAGAGTGGAGAAAATAAAGGAGGCAATTAAAAAGTATCAAGGAATTCATCACAATTCCCTCATGAGCTTAGGTAGGTATGCATATCCACAAGTGTGCACGTTCAAACGCACACATATAACCACACATAAATACAAGCACCACTGTGCTTCACTAAGCAAACGCCAGAAGTTATTATTAATCTAGTTTATAGTTAGTTGCCTGAATGTTCTTGGGAGCTGAAAATTTGGAAGAAATCATACTTTTAAGGAGCTGCTGTTTTTATATGGCATCAGTACTTACCTATATGGGTTTAAAAAATATTAAACACAAACTGCTATAAATGAATTCATAAAATGCTAAGTTCTCTAGAACACAAAACATCTTTATTTCCTCTAATTCTCATACACTACTTATCCTTCAAGTACTTTGGGACTGATATATATGTATATACATGTATATACATATATATGTATCTCCTAAATATACATTTATATAATATATATTATACAAATAATATATACATTGGATCATATTCAGCACCCTGCACTGTCCTTGGAAAATAAACTATAAGGATTTACTGAGGGGAAATAGAAGTTGCTATTATCATAGGGATATGCAGAGATGACCCGCCCATCCACAAAGCTGAAGTACAAAGTTCGCCATGAATTACCTGGAGAGATGTATGCCCCAACTGACACCTGGAGTGATACATTCCAAACATTACTTTCCTTGCCCATTTACTGAGATATGGTATTCCCCTGCTAGGTAACAGTCATAATTAAATCAAAACCAGATCCTGTCTTAATGAAGCATGTCTTGACAAATTTGTTGCATTTGCAACAAAGCATAATAATAACTTTTAACCTCAAGACTAAAGATTCAAAACTCATCAGCCCAATGTCTTTTTTTTCTGTGTTCTTTAAATCAAACTTGAATAAAAACTGTGTTTCCCTTGCAAAAGGAAAACCTTTCAGAACAAATTTCCAATGAGATGTTAGGTCAAAGGACTGAGGGCAAGCCTTATATGTAGGAAACCCCGGTTTGAGCCTAGTATGCCATGGTTTCCTGAACACTGCCAGGAACAATACCCAAGCATAGAGCTGAAAACAGTCCCTGAAGCATCACTGGCCTTCTACATCTCCCTCCAAATTTAACTCCATTTTCCATTTGTATAAGCTGACTCTCAATTCTGCATTGAAATTTGTCAAAGCCAATCTTAAAAACTGCTCCTCTAAATAAGGGCTTGAATGGAGATGACACTAACTTCATAGACAGGGCACCATTCAGTCATTTCAAACGGGTGTCAGATTAAAACTTGGTAAGAACACATATTCTGCATGAGTTCAATCAAATTCAGGATCAGCAAATGTACACAGCAAAACTTTCCAGACTAGCACTGCCATCTTATCTATGAGTAGACACTTGTTATACATGTCCTGAGAATAAGGAGAAGGCTCCTTTCCTTGAATATTGAATGGGCACAAGAAATGAAATGAGATGAAACGAGAGCAAAAACTGACCAAAGCAGTTAACCCAACCATACCAATAAACAGTAAATTATATATGTGTGTATGTACATATATATGTATATATAAGATACTTGATAAAGTAGGCAAGACAATCTGCAAACTCTACTCATTTTAAAGAATACGTAGAGGATTCACTGGTCAGCTAAGTGCAGAGGAATTTTGTTTAACTCATTACTTTTAATCCAAAGACATTATTGACTCCTCTTTCAAAATTCACTCCTTCAGGAACTTTCTGATTGTCAAGTGAACCCAAGTCAATCCTATGTTTGTGAGAGAAAATAAAGATGGAAGATTAGGTAAAAATGATGCAATCTTTCAGGAGAAAAAAAATAGGAATATTTCTCCATTCTCCTAGATGTGTAGGTACCTTAGGAACAGGAGCTGTAATCCCATTGGCTAAGTTCTGAGCAAAAATATAAGGTCACTTTTCTTCCATACTGGGAATTGGCTCAACAGCCCGTCTTTTTCCAACAAAAATCTGCCTCACCTGTTTTTAGTTCTTTCACAAACACATGATGTCATCTCACTCATCTCAGGAATATTAATTCCTAGTACCTTTCCAGCAAGTGTTATATAAGAATACAATTGAGGCTTTCACTGGACTCTACCCTTCATATCTTAAGCTTAGCAAGACTCTTATCGAAACAGTCATCAGCCCCTCTCAAAACTGTTCCCCAGGAAACAAAATGTTGAAATGCTCTGCCAAGGCTACTCTTTTTCATGTGGATTGCATAAAAACTCTGTAATAGGAAGGCCTTTAAAAAACATCCTTGTTCAACAGATGAGAGAATAAAAAATTCAGACCAAGGAAGGGAACCATGGACAACAAAAGCTATTTGATCCAAATCTAAGCCTAAAACTTGGGTTCCCAAGCTAATGTTCTTTCCACTTATTCTTAACACAAGTATTTATTTGAGCACATTCCAAATGCCCTGAGAACAAAAAAGTTAGCAGAGAGTAGAGAGTAGTAGGAGAAGAAAACAAGTAAAAATTCTAAATATATATGAGGCATGTACATAGAGCTAGAAAAGCTATGGAATGGATGATTACCTTCTGGCCACATATTTCAGCAATATGTTCAGACAGAAACTATAAAATTATGAGAAAAGTCACCAGGCTACTTTCAGTAGAGAAGGAAATAGTAAATACTCGTTCTGACTCATTTTGCTTTATAAGTTTACTTTATTTTACTTTATTTCTACTATTTATCTATTCTACTTATTTACTTTATTTATATATATTATTTTAAATAATTTATTATACTTATATATACTTTATTTCTATATATTACTGTAGTACTTTTTTCTACTCATACAATATAGAAAATAAACCAAGTTAATCCAAGTAACCAACCACTGAATATCTATGAAGCTTCTAAAATATGTAGATGTGGTAAATAATTTATTTTTTTCCTTCCTTACATAAACTTTTATTCCTTCTTTGTAAACCTGATTCTACCCTTCTCCTCTATGAAGATGGTTGACCATTACCTCCACGCATGTTTGGGAACCAAATCTCCTGCAGACAAAATGGAAGTCCAAAACTGCTACCACCATCTTGCCACCATAAGAAGAAAATCCTTGGGGCCAGGCGGTGGCACTGGAGGTAAGGTGCCTGCCTTGCCTGCGCTAGCCTAGGACGGACCGCGGTTCGATCCCCGGTTTCTCATATGGTCCCCCAAGCCAGGAGCGACTTCTGAGAGCATAACCAGGAGTAACCTCTGAGCGTCACCAGGTGTGGCCCAAAAACCAAAAAAAAAGAAAATCCTTGTGAGAAAATAGCTGTCCTGGAGAAAGCAGTTAGAAAATTTGAGAAATTTGAGGCCCTAAATCAACTTAAAGCCAGACACCAATCTTTTTCCTGGCCTTTCTAAATATACAAGCCACATACAACCCAATTCTTCATTTTGTTTAAAATGCTTTGTATTGATTTGTAGTATTGATTTGCCTTGAAAGCAAAGGATTCCCCATAAATAAAGAGATTACATAAGGGATTCTGAAACATACAGGTCCCTGATTTCAAGGAACTTACAACCTAATTATAAAGAGTTGAACAAAATGTATGGTATATCATATAACTGCAAGATATAAAATTACATAGTATAAAGCTTATATTATTGTACGCTGCAAGAACATGAAGTTTTGAATAATTACTATAAATGAAAATTTTGATAACTCAAAACTGTGGGGCCCGGGAGATAGCATGGAGGTAAGGCATTTGCCTTTCATGCA
>PVKC010024351.1:0-16895 GCA_004027635.1 Crocidura indochinensis | reverse complement strand
AAAAAAAAAAAAAAAAAAAAGAAAAGAAAAGAAACCACAGTGGTTTCTTTAAAAAAAAATTGAAGGGGTGGTTTGTGTGCCATACCTAGTCATATTCAGGGGTACTCAGTATAGGATACTGAGAATTGAATCTGAGTCAGCTG
The DNA here is from genome assembly GCA_004027635.1 of Crocidura indochinensis. Taxonomy (NCBI): domain Eukaryota; kingdom Metazoa; phylum Chordata; class Mammalia; order Eulipotyphla; family Soricidae; genus Crocidura; species Crocidura indochinensis. Next base: position 16,752 of record PVKC010024351.1, on the reverse strand, counting down.
CGTGCAAGGCAAATGACCTACTGGCTATACTATTGCTCTGGCCCTGTTAAAAAAATTTTAATGTATAGATTTTTTTAAAGTTACTCTGATGAAAAAATGTTGAAGAAAAATAGGTTGGAGCATAATTTTTAGAACTATGAAAGTGTCCTTTCTATATTTTAATATAAGCATTGATTCATATATAATGGTGGGTTCAATTATTTCTAAAAGTTCCTAAAATATGCAGAAAGCAAAATCTGATGTAAGCTTGTGATCTTTCATAATTAATGTAATAACTTTAGTTCAACTGTAAAAATATAACACCCAAATACAATATATAAATATGGAGGAAATCAACATAAAATTTCATGTGGTGAATGGAGGCATTGAAGAAATAAATTGAGATTTTTTTCTGAACATTTTTACTCTGTTTTTTATTTATATTTCTAAACTACTAAAACAAAATATATTGATTTTTATTTGATTTTATCTAGTATGCATTTAAAATGTGGTCAGAGCATCTATCAATATGATGTGAAACAACCAGTACTAATGAGGATGCAGGGAGAATAAACTCTCTGTCATTGTTGATAGGAATGTCACCAGTTATGGACTCTATGTTAAGCATTCCACCGCCACCAAAGGTAAGAATAGAATTTCCATCTGACCCAGAAATTTTACTTCTTGATGTATATTTCAAAAGCATTTAAAAGATATTTGCACACCTATGTTCATTGTGGAATGAAGTAAAATAGTAAAGATACAAAAATAATCCAGCGTTCGACAACAGATACAAATGCTGTGATATGGTGCTTAAAAGGAAAAAATGGGGGAGCCGGAGCAATGGTGTATGCCATAAGGCGTCTGCCCTGCGCACGCTAACCTAGGACAGATTGTGGTTCGATCCACCGGCGTCCCATATGGTCCCCCAAGTCAGGAGCAATTTCTGAATGCATAGGCAGGAGTAACCCCTGAGCGTCACTGGTGTGGCCAAAAAACAAACAGACAGACAGACAGACAGACAGACAGACAGACAGACAGACAGACAGATAGATAGATAGATAGATAGATAGATAGATAGATAGATAGATAGATAGATAGATAGATAGATAGATAGATAGATAGATATAGATATAGCAAAGAAAAAAATGGGCAAAAGGAAGAGAAGAAGAAAGTACCTGCCATTGAGGTAGGATAGAGAGTTGGGGGATCTGAGACAGTAACTGGAGAACTTGGTGGTGGGAAATAAACATTGGTGAACACTGCTGCAAAATTGTATGACTGAAACTTAACTATCAACACTTTTCAACTCTGTATCTCACAGTCATTTAATTTTAAAATGCTGTAGTATATAAATAGGATAGAATATTAAGTAGGTACAAAAGATGAAATCTTGTCTTTTGCTACAATGGATGTTAAGTAAAACAGAAGAACAACATATTTGGGCTGAAGAGATAGCATGCAGAAGGACAGTGGTTCAAATCCCAGCATCCCATATGGTCACCCAAACATGCCAGGAGAGACCTCTGAGCATAGAGCCAGGAGTGACCCCTGAGCACTGCCGGGTGTGACCCAAAAACAAACAAAAATATATTTAAAAAAAAGAACAACATATTCATATGTGATCACTCAGTGGGTTGAAGCAGATGCTTTGCAGGAACCCTAGTTTTGATTCTAAATACTACATAATACATGGAGTAACCCCATGCACCAAATCAGGAGTAACCACTAAGTACTGCCAAGTGTAGATTACAAAACTGAAGTCAGCAAGAAGTAAGGGTTGGGGCTTCCAGAGAAGCTTGAATGCTGATGAACAGTGGCACAGGAATTGTGGTATGAAGTCTTGAGCACTTGACAGGGTAGAAGTTCAATAACTTTGTACACCAAAAAAGCATAATTGTTAACACTGTTGTAATCATGTTACCAAAACTGCAATAATTTTTCTCTTGTTTTTGGACCACACCCAGCAATTCTCAGGAGTTTCTACTGGCTCTTCACTAAGGACTTATTCCTGGCAGGCTCGGAGAACCATATGGAATTCAGGAATTGAACTAGTATTGGCCACTTCAAGATGAGTGCCCTCCCTGTTACAGTACTACTGCTCTGGCTCAAAACTGCAATGAATTAAAAAATAAATAAATAAAATAAATGTGGCCAGAACAACCAAAGAACTTAATTTTTAAATTCTATTTTACATTATTTCATTTAAATAGCTTTATATGACTAGCTACTACTATCTTGTTCCGCTCCAGATTTATACATTTAATATAATAACAATAAAATAGCAAGGAATCTAACATACTTTACATCTTAGAAATCTCTGCTCTTTCTAGGAAACTGAAGACAAGACATTTTGCCTGACACTGGAGCTCACAAAGGCAGAATCGTATTCCAAAGAAAATCCACTTACATAAATCAACTACTGTATGTCAAGAACTCCAGTGTAAGTACAGATAGAAAAAAATTAGCAAATTGATGCCGATGCATATAACACTAATGGCTCACATTTGGAGATGACTTAATTGCAGCTCTGGTACATGTTAAACTGATAGCAGCAAACCAAGACCACCAATAAGCAAAGGATAAGCAAATAGTGATATTATATGGAAATCAATCAAAATAAAACTGAGTTCTGTAATAAAAATATCTGAGGATAGGTACAGAAGCATTAATTTTTTACCTTAACTGTAATATTTGCCACTAAACATTTCCCCACTCGAAGTTCAAGCAAAAATGCTAGCTATCAGTGAAAAGAATTATTTATATTTTCAGAGTGGTTCTGACAGGTTTGGAATATTAGAAAACTCGGTATTTGAGCATTTTTATAATAAAAAAAACAATCTTTAACAACATACCTGTGTAATTAGTTTTGCCGTGAAATTCTGTATTGTTTTCATAGTTCCATTACTCTGCTGATCTGTCAATTAAATAATGATATAATAAATTGCATTGATTTGCTAATGTATTGGGGGTACAAGTATATTAATAAGCATTGTGAAACAAGCTAGGCTTGAACTTCTTTAGGCTAAGAGTTTAAAATACACAGAATTTAATTTTGGAGACTTTCATATGAGAGATCCCTAGTGGAAGCACCAAGGTTTGGAGAGCCATTAATGGCTTACAAGACTCATCCTCAATGCCAGCTTCCCCATAAAAGGAATACGGAGGGGAATTAATCAATCTTACCACTGCTTGTGATCACTTCTGTAACTGAAGAGGTTCGAGAGAGGAAACTAAAAAAAAAAAAAAAAGAAAAAGAAGAAGAAAGAAAGAAAGGAGTGACAAGCAAATCACCAAAAATCAAATTTTATGTGCTATTTTAAAGAATATGTTTCAGTTTGTTAATTAAAGGAATCAGTTTGACATTTCAGACTAGAAAAACATCACTTGAGCTGCCAAGATCTCCATTTCTAATAGTAGATTTCTAATTTTAAAAGCAATATATGTTCTTCCAAAAATTAAGTAAAGAAGAGGGTAGGAGCAATAGTAGAGTGGGTATGGCACTTCATACAGCTGACCTGGGCTTGAATCTCGGCATCCCATATAGTTCCCTGACTATATTCAGGACTAATTCCTAAGCACAAAGCCAGAGTAACTCTTAAGCATTGCTGAGTGTGGTATACACACAAAAAATTAGGAAAACATTAGGCTGAAGTGATTTTACTAGGTTAAGACACTTGTTTTGTATGTAATCAACCCTGGTTCAGCCTCTGGTACCCCCAGCATTGCCGGAAGTGATATCTGAGCACAGCAGGAGTGTAACAAAAAATCAGATAAAGATATTAGGTAGATAAATGTTAGAATATAATATATTATATATGTTATATGTTATAATATAATATTAGAACATATGTTGCTTTTAAAATTAGGAATCAACTATTTAAAAATGGAGTCTTGGCAGCTCAAGTGATGTTTTTCTAGTCTGATAAATATTAGATAAAATATTAGGCAGATAAAATAAGTCATACTTGAAAATATTAGAAAAATGCAGACATAATTGCAATATATTTAAAATCACCCTTAATTTTTAACCTTATTAATTATTAATTATTAGTAAGAGCCAATTACATGTTTGCTCTTCAGGTCTGTGCTCTTTGCTGAATGTGAATCTCACTTTCTCTTTTTTTTTTTTGTTTTTTTGTTTTTTTGGATCACACCTGACAGTGCTCAGAAATCTCTCCCAGCAGGCTCAGGGGACCATATGGGATGTGGGGATCGAACCAATGACCTTCTGCATAAAAAGCAAACTCCTTACCTCCATGCTATCCCTCTGGCCCCGAATATCACTTTCTTGTCAATGTTTCTTTGCTTACCTATTTCCACTCTGGAGAAGCCCACATTCTCTCTTGAAAATGTATTTTCCCTCTTTCCCTCCTCTCACATTTTTCTAAGCAAATTTCTTTCAATAAAAACTATCTTGCTCCACACACACATACATGTACACAACGAAACCTTTTGCTAAGCAGTGTGCTAGGCAACTGTGTTATAAATATTATTAAAAATGCTACTTTATTGCATAATTATTTCACAAGTTGTACTTATAAAAACACAGGTTAAATTCAGTACTTAGTAAACTTTATCAAAATTATAATAGTATTTTAAGTATCTTCACAATTTGAGATACATAAATATATTAACATTATCATGCATTTGCAAAACATGATTTGAGTTATAGAGTCAGTCAATCTATATCATGGTAAAGTAATTTGGAATTAATGATGTGAAGGGTTGGAGTGACTGAGTGGTAGGTCAGATGTCCTTCATGTATGAGGCCCTCGTTTCAATCCCTTGTACCACAAAATAAAATTAATTATACAGAACCAATTACAAAATTAAATGCACCATTCATTTTATGATACAATCTCTCTAAAATTTTCTGAAGCTAACGAATTAGTAGCTATGCTGTTGCTAACTGCTATTAATAAATTTGTGGTGTAACTATTCATTTTGTCATCTTCATTGAGAAAACTTATTTACAGTAAATTGCATTCATTTAATGTGTTCAATTTAATGATCACTATAATATGCACAAATCCATGATTAAGTCCTCACAAAAAATACAGTATATTTACATCAACTAAAGTTTCCTATGCTCCTTTGCAAAGATTTTCCTCTATACTCAGCTGAAAATACCTAATTACTTGTTTTCTGTTGTTTTTAAGACTAGTTTGAATTTTCTGAAATTATATTTATGCATAATATATTCTTGACTGATTGACTTTTGCAGCCTTAAAATAATAACTGTAATTCACTGGTATTACATGAATCAATATTTATCTCCTTTTTGTTATTGAAAATTATTTTATTTTATGAATACATCACACAAGTTACCCACTAATAGACATTTGTGGTGTTTCCAATTCAGGGCTGTGACAAATATATAAGAATATTTATGTACAGAGGTTAATGATTAATATGATTTTTTTTCTCTTGAATATTACCAAGGAAAGTAGGGTGAGACATAAAGAAATTTTGCTTTTAAAAACCTGCCAAGTGCATGAGCTTTTCTATGGCTCCACATTACTGGAAGTATTTGGCACTGTCTGTTTTAATGTGTGCAGGTTACTTTCTCCTTGTATTTGCTTTTTGTGGAGCTGGAAGTTGAACCCACGGTTTCAAACATGTAAGTCATGTACTGTACCAGAATCACATTCCTAGTTCTCTCCTTATTGCTTTGTTTGTTTGTCTTGATCTTGGGGCCTCTCTAATGTAGTTTCTGGCTCTATACTCAGAAACCACTGGCTGATTCAGGAGACCCTATGGGATGCTGGATTGAATTCAGTTCAACCACACACAAAGCAAGTGACCTAACCATTATACTATTAATCTGGTCCCTCTCCTGGTAATTTTAATTTTAATTTTTATGATGTTAATGATGAATGAGCATTTCTTCTTGTACCTATTGACTATTTAAATACATTTCTGTGAGTACACTTTTGTGAAGTTTTATAATTAAATTTATTCCCTTATTACAATGAGTTAATTGTGTTCTTTGTGTATTCAACAATCAAGTCCTGTGCTGTACATACAGTGAAAATATTTTCTTCATTGTGTCTTGATCTTACATGCTCTCAGTAATAATTTTCAAAAATAATTTTTAAAGTTTCTTCACAAAATTTCATATGAATTTTTTCCTTCTATAAGCTGTTTTAGAGGTGAACAGAAATACGATTCCATTTTGCGTTTTTGTTGTATCTATCAGTTTTATAGTTTTGGCTTGGATATTAAAGTCTCTGATCCCTTTTAAATTGTTATTTGTATGATATAGTTATGGTAGAATTTTGGGGCCTAAGACAAGGAGATATCCTATTAGCAGCCTAAATATTTGTTTAATTATATGAGGGTTCAGAAAATTTATTTCTTACCCTCTTTTATAAGAATCTAATGGAATACTCTACAAAAATAAATAAGTAAACCAAGAAATAAATAATCCTGGGCTTTAGTAAACAGTAGATTTAACTCAAAATAATGAGAAAGAGAAACTGAAGTATGACTACTATACACAGTATACAGAGAGAATTAAATCAGATTGGATGAAGAAGATAAAAAGGTGCTAAATAAGAAGAAATACCTTTCCTCCCCCCCAAAAAAACCATCTTGGGTCTAAAGCAATATTCTAATGGATAATATATTTGCCTTGCTTGCAGCAAACCCATATTTAATTCGTGGCATTCAATAAGGTTCCCTGAGCACTGCAAGGAGTGATCCCTGAATACAGAGTCTCTTAAAACTAAGTCCTGACACCACTGGGTGTAAATCCACCAAAAAAAAAAAAAAGAGATTTAAAAAGGAGACATCTGCAGGAATCTCTAGATTAAAATGGGAGTATTTCAAAGTACACATTAGATGATGGGGCCATGCATGTTTGACAACTGTAAATGAAGAAAGAGAAATGTAATAGAAAGAATTGTACAAAGGAAACATAGTCTACTAATTGGCCTGTTGGTGGACAATATAAACATAGTTACACTCAGTTGTTCTTCAGCCACTGGCCTAAGGAAAATTGTCAATCCATAGATGTATAAATATTGAAAACTACTGGTGCACCAAAATGGTACATAGGTGTACAGATCAGTTTTCAAATCCACAGGTTAATACCTGTGGTTGCTCTTCAAAGGTTGAAGATCAAGAACAGATTTAACTGAAAAAAGTTAGGTTGGAATGAAGTAAAAAGATATAGACAGAGCTGGAAGACAAAAACTTTGTTGATAATGGTAGGTACTTGTTAAAAATCTGAAAGATATCAATTTGAAAGTGTTTATATATATAATATATAATATATATGTGTGTATATATACACTTAGACATTGTGCAACTGTAGTAGGTTGTATGGCTGTTTCCAAATCCCTGGGAATAATCCCAGTGGTATATACAACCCCATTTTTGATCATATGCCTTGGAGCATGTCCCAGTGTAGATGGAAAATATTTCCTGAAACATCTTCATGCTTTATGTGTCTTGGTTAGACTGATGCTATGAACCACCAGTGTCCCAGCTCTGTATAAACTTAGAGGTGTTGCAGTAGTCTGTACCTGCTACCTCTTTTCCTTTCCTTTTATTATATGAATGGCATGTCCCCAAAAGAGACTGTTCTTTCAATTTGGGTCTTGGAAGTTAGAAGACATGGGAAGCAGAACTGAAAGATGGTGCTGACTATCAAAATGCAACATCAATGAAATAAGTGTTTGAGTCTGTAAATTGAAGTTCTGGAATATGGGAACAATGCTACTGGAGAAACAATGACTACCTATAATGTACTTTATGTATTATATGTCTTGATACCATTTAAATTTTTAAAACAACTTGTATGTATTATTGGCAAATTTTTCTAATTTATTCTCTTTTTTATTTTATTTTAATCAAAGTGGATTACAAATCTTTCACAGTGGGGCCGGGCGGTGGCGCTGGAGGTAAAGGTGCCTGCCTTACAGTGCTAGCCTTGGACGGACCGCGGTTTGATCCCCCGTGCCCCATATGGTCCCCCAAAACAGGAGCTACTTCTGAGCGCATCGCCAGGAGTAACCCCTGAGCATCACCGGGTGTGGCCCAAAAACCAAAAAAAAAAAAAAATCTTTCACAGTAATATTTTAGGTACATAGTGATAGTGAATCAGGGGTGTTCCCACACCAATATTGTCCTCCCTCCACCCCTGTTCCCAGCATGCATCCCATACCCGCCTCTTTTAACCTCCAGGCTGCTGGCATAGGTGGTCCTCTCTGTGTCTAGTATGTTATAAATTGGGTGTCGATTCTGTTGTTGTTGGCTTTGGATTTGGTGCTTAAGTTTGAACCTTTTTTTATTTCTACTTAATGTTCATGTGACTGTTTGGTCTTGTTATCCTCTATTGTTTCCCCCTCCATTTGTGAGGTGGAGCAAAATGGTTCGAGTTGTGTGGTTCTGACTGAAGGAAAGAGAAAAAAAATTAATAATAATAAAATGGGACAAAAATCAAACAAGCAAAAAATGAGGAGTTCTTCTAAGGCTATATCTATCAGTTTAAGAGCAGAGAGGGAAAAGGAAGAAAAACATAAAAACAGTGCAAAAATAATTAAAAATTAAATAAAATAAAATATAAAAAAAATCAAACAAAAAGTCAAAAAGCACCAGAGCAATGTAGACAGCAGCCATACAATATCCATCGTCCTCAAATAAAAAAAAAAAAAGCCCAAAAGAAAGAAAAAAAAACAGCCACAAACAACAACAATAACAAAACTTAAATTTTTTTTTGATTTGTGCTTCTCTTTTTTTTAAACTTCTTTTTATTTGTTTGTTTGTTTTGTTTTGTTTTGTTTTTGGGGCCGCACTCGGCGGTGCTCAAGGGCTACTCCTGGCTATCTGCTCAGAAACAGCTTCTGGCAGGCACCGGGGACCATATGGGACACCAGGATTCGAACCAATCACCTTAGGTCCTGGGTCAGCTGCTTGCAAGGAAAACACTGCTGTGCTATCTCTCCGGTCCTAAACTTCTTTTCTTGTTTGTTTGTTTGTTTGTTTTGCTTTTGGGTCACACCTGGCATCGCTCAGGAGTTACTCCTGGCTCTACACTCAGAAATCGCTCCTGGCAGACTCGGGGGACCATATGGGATATCGGGATTCGAACCAAGGAAAACGCTCTACCTCCATGCTATCTCTGTGGTCCCTTTTTTAAACTTCTTTAAAATTTGACAAATCAACATGTTCTTATGAGTAGGTTCAGTACAAATCAGAGCCCAATCTGATCTAGATATCTAAGAAATGTTATACTCTAATGGTCTGAAGAGCAGAATTGAATCTCTGATCAAAATAATCTTATAGCTTCAAGACAATAGTCATAAGCCAATGGTTCTCTGAACTAAAACCATGCCCACAATCAGTTGTCATATCGCAACTGCCAGCTCCATAGAATCTCTGTTTCCAAAAGGATCATTTTGAGTAAAATTATGGGTACATCGGTCACACAGTTCAAAGCTAGCAGTCTCGGGAGGAGAGAGCAATCCAAGCCCCCATCCTGCCAAAGTCAAGCATGCTGCACCCATCACCCACAATTGCAAATTTGTCTCTTTTTTGAGGGGGCACATCTGGTGACACTCAGAGGTTACTCCTGGTAATGCCTTCAGATATCCTCCTGGCTTGGGGGACTACATGGAATGCTGGGGACTGAAGTGAGGTCCGTCCTGGATCAGCCACATGCAAGGCAAACGCCCTACCTCTGCACTTTCCCACTGGCCCCACAATAGCTAATTTGTAAATGGCCCTGCTTTCCCAATCATCTACAGCTCTCTGTATAGAAACCAGTTTAACCAAAACTCCAGGTATGCTGAGCAACATTTGGGCTGATATCAATAGTACTTTTTTGGAGTGAGTGTCGTCACCCTCCCCACCACCCCCCCCCCACACACACACACAAAGTCTCTGGTTCTTAAGGAAGCCCTGGCACCTGAAAACAAAGCCCCCAAAAGTATCAGCAATAGTGCTTGGAATTCCTGGCTCAATTTTTTGTTTGTTTGTTTGTTTGTTTTGGAACCACACCCACCATCACTCTGGAGTTACTCTTGACTCTGCACTCAGAAATCCCTACTGGCAGGCTCAAGGCACCATATAGGATACTGGGGATCGAACCGAGTCCATCCAAGATTGGCAACATTCAAGGCAAATGCCCTACTACTATACTATCATTCCAGTCCAACCATGTAGCTTTTTTAAAATGTTACATGCATGAATAAATCAACAAGTTAATGAAGGAGCAAGCTCTGATAGGGAAATGGAAAATGGGAAATCACACAAGAGGGATAGATTTCTTTTTTGGGTCAGCATAAAACAAATATGAAGGAGGAATATGTAAAGCAATAATGGTGAGTCCTACTATCTCTAAGTTAGGAGACATGTGTCAAATTTTATAACCATCTTTCCTAGAGACCTAGGAAACATCAGATGCCCAGAATTTAAAGATGTATTTTAGGGGGTGCTGCATCCAGATGTGCTTAGGGCTTATTCCTGACCCTATACTCAGAGATTTTTATAATCAGGGCTTGGAGGGTGAAATGCAGTACCCGGGATCAAACCTGGGTTGGTTGTGTGCAAATTATCTCTTCAGCTCAAAAATATTTTTAACTTTTGATCAGTAAGTTGGAAAAATAATCACAAAACCATAGTAATTGTTTTCTTTATGTGAGTTAATATGACATACAATTAGACTAAAAATAATTTACAAAACAATAATGAGCATTTTTTTCACGATGAGTTAATAGATAAAAGACCATTGATTTTTGTGATTTCTAGGTTCTCTTCTGGAGCTAATATTTTTGAAAACTTTTATTTATTTACTTTTGCTTTTGGGTCACACTAGCTGTGTTCAGGTTACTCCTGGTTCTGTGCATCATTCTTTTCAAGATTCAATGGACCATATGTAGTGCCAAGAATTAAATCCAGGTTAGTTAGATGCAAGGCAAGCACATTATCCCCTATATTATCTATCTGGCCCCAAACAATGGGATTTTATAGTTCTTGGTTTATATTTATCTATATAAGGAACATTCATTTCTGCATAAACCCATAAAGAAAAATCACTACATTACTAACATTAACTACATAGGGAGTACTTATTATATGAAAATGAATCTGAATAAAAGAGCTTACTAGTTTGAAAACAATGGAGGAAAACTAATAAAAATGCCTTTACTTGCAATTTTTCATTTATCATCTAGAGACTTAGACATTAAACACAATTTTGGGCAGATCATCCTACTTACAGCAGCTGTCCTTTGTGTTCACACTAAATTCCCAGATGAATTTGTAAAGATAGCACATCGTGTAACTAGGAGATATTAACTATCATCAGTTAATTGTGATTCATCCTGAATATTCTTCAAAGATCAATCTCCATATATTGCCTGATTTGATGTGCAAAGAAGTCAAAAGGATGAAGGAATAGAAACTGTATTGCTTATTTTTATAAGTATGTATGCCAAACAATTTTCTTGCCTTTCATTAAAATGATCTGACACCTTTTCTTTGAAGAACAGGTTATATATTTTTAAGGTTGTGTAATTGTTTTCCCTTTAACACAATAGCAGAGGAAACTGGAATTAACATTTACTTGTGAATATAAAATAAACCTGAATACTGATTAAAGGTGTCATTTTTCTCACATATATTCTTAGATATACAAATACCTTGTGGAATTTTTGAACAAATAATTCATACCTCTAATAAAGATGACTTATTTATAAAGACCTCTTATTTATAAATTCTAAATCAATGATAGTATTTGAGATCATAAATGATATTATCCAATCTATAACCTTTGAGATATAAACAAATGTAGCTATGCAACAATTTTTTTAAATTACCAAAGTCTCTAGTTATGCATTCGAACTGAAGTTCACAAATACAAATATGTTACACTGAAAGACAAGGTATTACTCACCTTACATTCTTCCTGGCAAGTATCTGGTCCAAAGTTAGTGAAAATCCCACACATAAAAAAATAAGTGAAAAAATGAACAAGATTTTTCTTCCCATCAGAAATAAGTCTCTTCAAGCCAAGCACATCTGTAATTTGGAAATGCAAACAGCAAAGGCAGTACCGTGTCTTGCTATGTGACTGGCAGCAAATTCAACCAATCAGAGGACGCTTTTTCCAGGATGTATTACTGATAGAGGAGGGTGGAGAGAAGGGTTGATACTGTTCTTTTTCTAATATAGAACAAACCTAGTAGATCTTTTTGATTATTCATTTCAAAGAAAGATTAAGGAGCGGATTTTCAAAGAAAATACTCTGACAACTAAGCTTTTAAAAGTGCATTATCTAATATTCTCTCATAACTTTCAAGAAGCAATTGAATTCCCCCAAATCTAGGGAATATATGTCAGTACATATATTTTTCAGTTGAATACATAAGTGAAAATCCCTAGAGCTTACCTAACATTCTATGTATGTGCCCTAGTTTCGTGCTGAATTCATGACTTCCCATTTAGAAAGAGGCAGGGTGTGAAATAACAGTAAAGAATAGGCTCTGGAATTTGAAAACATTAAAGTGCATTTCCAGCCCCAGTCCTTATTGACTATCTGATAGTCACAACTTACATTCTCCTCCTGAAACCTTGTTTCCTCATGCTCAGAGAGTGGGTACAAAAACGCTTGTCTCAAAGATTTATCATGAGAATTAAATAAGACCCTAAATAGTCAAATTTGTTCTGAGAAAAAACTCAGAGCACACTTTCTGATTTCAAAATACATTACAAAGCAACACTAATTAAAACAAATTGGGGGTGGGGTGGGCGGTGGCGCTGGAGGTAAGGTGCCTGCCTTGCCTGTGCTAGCCTAGGACAGACCGCGGTTTGATCCCCCAGTTTCACATATGGTCCCCCAGGCCAGGAGCAACTTCTGAACACATAGCCAGGAGTAACCCAAGTGTCACCGGGTGTGGCCCAAAAACCAAAAAACAAACAAACAAACAAAAAAACAAATTAGGAACCAGAGCAATAGCACAGCAGGTAAGACACTTGCCTGGCACTTGGGTGACCCAGTGACGTCCCAGATGATTTCCCAACCTTCCAGGAGTAAGCCGTGAGAGACCCCAGGTCTGGCCACATAACAAAACAAAAAGCAAATGTAGAACTTGCATAAAAATAGATATAAATAGAACTGAATAGAATGCCTAGAAACAATTTTATGCAAACTGTTCTTTGACAAGGGTGAAGAGAACATACAATAGAACCAGGAAAAGTCTTTTCAACAAATGATACTGAGAAAATGAAATTTCATAGTAAGGAAGAATATTGTAGGATGAAGGTTGCTATAGCTATTAGGGCTCATATCAGACTTGTGACCACTTGGCCAGATTCCGTATCACAATACCAATATCCAATATCCACAATTCCTATATCACAATATCACTATGGTCTCCTGAGCATCCCTAGGTGCATTCTTGAAGGCCCCCAGCACCTTCAAGGTGGTCCAGAGATCCTCAGTACTGCTGGTCTTGAGCAGTATCACGTCATTGGACCCTTGTGCTGAACTATCAGCTACAGCGGGCGAATCACTGGTGTGACTTCCCAGCACTTTTCAAAGGGCTGCTTCACATTGCCCCAAGAATGTAATTGAAATCCTAGTTCATAACATACACACTAGCAACTTGCAAATGGGTTGAAAACCTAAACATAACAGGAAACTAAAACCCCTAGAAGAAAGAAAAAGGGTGAAGTCAGAGTGATAGCACAGCCACAGCGGTAGAGTGTTTGCCTTGCCAGTGGCCAACCCAGGACAGACCCAGTTCGATTTTCAGAATCCCATATGGTTCCCCAAACCTGCCGGGAGTGATTTCTGAATGCAGAGCCAGGAATTATCCCTGGGCGCTGTCAGGTGTGACCCAAAAAACTATCCCCCCAGATCAAAAAAAAAGGGTAAGTGTTGCCAACTGTTGCGTCTCTAAACAGTGTCTTCGTGGGTTCGGAGGCCTTCCACGGGAGAGAGTGGGACACGAGTAGACCGAAGAAATGGAAATATTATTGTAGAAAAATGAATTACCACACACAATGTATGGGGACCTGCGTCTATGGAGATGAGGACAAATCTATTGATTTAGCTGAGTGACTTATAAAGTGAACTCTGGAATGCAGAGTAATTTTCTTGAGGGATCAAAGAAGATGGGATCTGGTTGGAGGAGCACAATGGAAAAAGCTAGCTAAAATCTACATATTAAAGAACTAGATACCGAGGGTGAAAAGGAGTTTATTGTGGGTTGGTTTGTTTTGGGTAAAGCAGAGGGAGCTAGGTATTTTTCAGAGAAGTGAGAAATTCTTTAAGTAAGCAGAATAGTAATTATCAGGGAAGAGAGAAAATGTATTAGAGTTTTGGGGAAAAACTGAAAATTGCTTTCATCCTGAGCTGAGTTTTGGGAAAAGCAGGATCTTGGCACCAGGGGTGGCACAGATCAGAGAGACTGGTCAGTGAAGGAACTTTTGGCGGAAGTTTTGATACTGTCTTGTTTTGTTAGAAGAAGAAAATACTGAGGCCTGATTTCTAATGGTCAAAGATAAAGAGAGATATATTCACAACCACGTAGAATTAAAATGCCAAACAATCCATGCAAAAGGGTCAGCTGGTTGACTTCTCTTAGGCAGGCCTTTTTGACAAAATAATTCCTTCTCAGGAATGCAGTACACCAGGAAGGCTAAGGAGCGCTTCAGGTGTCTGCTTTTCTTGAGCGGGGTGTGATAGGTAAGGGAAAAGCTTCATGACATTTGGTCCTGGTATTGATTTGATGTATTTAACACTATATACTATAAAACTATAAATGTGGGGGGGACACCCAAATGAAAATATATCAAATAAAAGCCTGTCTCTACACAGAAAGCAGAAGCAATCAAAAAATAAAATAGGCAATCCATGGAATGGACGAAAATATTTCACATATCAGTTAATGATAAATTTGTAGATATATCTATCCATATTTTTACATAAACATGTAATATATAGACATTCCTGCAATTAAATAGCAAAAGTAATTTTTACCCAGTAAGCCAATTTTAAAATGGGCTAACTTTATTTTATTTTTTATTTAATCACTGTGAATTTCAGATGTACAATGTTCCAACATCAATTCCATCAAGAGCATATACAACTCTCCACCAATATCCCCATTTCACTCAGCCCTGTGTAGACTCTCGTGCAGGCATCTCCATTGCTGTTCTAGTGTTCTCTTCCCTAACTTCTGTCTCCCACTCTATCCCCAAAGGCATGATTCCTATTGAAGCTCTTTGTCTTTTCTTTTTTTTTTTACTATCAACACATGTTTATTTCTATTATATTTTATATATAATTGTATTTTGATTCTTCTATTTTTAATATCCCCCCAAAAGATATAGTAATGTACATTGTTAATATAAATTCAGATGTCACAAGTTCTTTAAGCCTTGATAGAATACCAATTAATTAACATAGTGAATAAGACACTTAGCAATTAACAGTTTTTCTGTGGAAAGTATGTGCTTGTACAGCATCACAGCCAGATTTTTCAAGATACATTATCATTTGCGGTTTTTCAAGTTATTCAACTACACAGTGACAATAAATGAGGGCCTTTACATCACCAGTGTTATCCTCCCTTCCTCTCTATTCCCAAGCATATATTCCTTTCTTTTTTTTCATTTGCATGGGCCCACCAAAGTATGGAGTTCATGGAAAGGAAAAACTTTGGCCAAAGTACAAGGAGACCCTATCCCTGGAGTTTCCTGACATAAGACCATTTCTAGGCTCCAGGCAAAATAATTTGTCCAATCCCAGTCATTGTCTGAACCAATCCCAGTCATTGTTGAACAAAACTTGCTTAGAAAGATATGAGAGTGCCCACCCAGTTATATTTTTCACAGTCTCTGTTGTTGATCTCACGTTTCTGTATAGAAGGTCCTGGCATCTGTATATCCTATAATGAAGTCAAGATGGTGTGGAGCAGCATCTAATTTCAAATTGCAATTAACAGGCAATGCAGAAAGCTCTGTCCAGTACGCAGGACGTTGTTGTTGTTTAAGTCTTCTCAGTGTTAAGGGAAGACTCCTTTGAGTAAATCGATGTCAGAGCAGCAGTAAGGTCTTCCCTGGTAGAGGACTGCTTCCAGGTGACATCATAAACAATGTTGGATGTTTCATAGATGGCTTCTCTGGTTCAGGTATAACTGGAAAATACCCAAACCTCTGAGGCCTGTGCCAAGTCATCATGTCAATGTTCAGAGTTTGTAAGGCTACGTTGTACCACAAGGTTTGTATGTTCCTATCTTTATTAGACAAGAACTTATTTGTATGTATAGTATTTTCCATTTTAATGTGCCCATGCAAACAAGGAATAATGCCACTTGGCGTTATCAGCACATAAGGGGACCGCAAAAACAATCCCCATGGCCTGGTTCAAATATAAGAATTAAACTGAGGGACTCTATCACCAAAATTCCTTATTGAACTATGCACGAGATTGGTGCCTATGGGGATGCTAGAACAAGTCCAACAATCCAATTGACTTGGTTCTTATATAAACTTTAAATGGAGGGAGACTTCTACAAGCTCTGTTTCTATTGCTTTGGACATTGAATAAACATTTCTCCAAAGACTTACCAATACCAAAGACTTACCAAGCTCTCTGTTTCTATTGCTTTGGACATTGAATAAACATTTCTCCAAAGACTTACCAATACTAAAAATGGCTAACTATATGTGAAACAAATCTTCAATATCACTAATTATCAGAGTCCTAAATCATCCTTCATATTTTTTGTTTTTATCCTTCATATTTTAATACAT
>PVKC010024350.1:0-16865 GCA_004027635.1 Crocidura indochinensis | reverse complement strand
GAGGATTTGTCCAAAAACTACTAAAGGAAAGTCCAAACATTCAAGTGCTACTCACTACTCAGGATATGAAATTCAAAACACAGAGAATAGGAGAGGAAGTGAACAAAACGGGGTTTACTCCTTGGAAATTTCCTTTTTTTAACATTCTTTTTTATGGTTTTGGGGTCACACCTGGTGGTGCTCAAGAGTTATTCCTGGCTCTGCATTTGAAAGTCGTTCCTGGCAGGCTCGGGGAATCATATGGGATCCAGGAATCGAACCAGGGTCTGTCTGGGGTTGGCCACATGCAAGACAAACACCCTACCACTATGCTATTGTTCTGGCCCCAAAATTTTCTCTTTATATTAATCAGTTCATCCCTTTGTGATGAACTCTAGCATACTGGATGTTATTTGATGTGTTGTAGGAAGAGGAAGCCAGGAATGTTTAGCTCTTGAAGGAAAGGGTTTTGCAGCTTCCTCTAGAGCAGGGGTCCTCAAACTTTTTAAACAGTTCACTGTCCCTCAGATCGTTGGAGGCCGGACTATCGTAAAAGCAAAAACTACGAACAAATTCCTATGCACACTGCATATATCTTATTTTGAAGTGAAGAAACAAAAACGGAACAAATACAGTATGTGGTCCGCGGGCTGTAGTTTGAAGACCCCTGCTCTAGAGTATGTAGTTGTAAGCGTCTAGTTTCTTTGGCCATCAACTTAATTACCACAGTGCCTAGTCTCTATCAATTAAAATAAAAATATAAACAGAGCAGGCATTTTCTGAGGCCACAAGCATAGAGGAGGTGCAGTTTAGGTGCAAATGAATTGCATGACAATTATTCTGCACCTCACTCATTCAAATCCTTCCTTTCAATCCAGAACAGTGAGAAGTAAGGTTCTTAGGGTTTATTCTGACTCTCTTTCACCCACTGTGGTATTTATTTTTATAATTAGTTGCATTTTTTTTTAGTTATAAATAAACTCTTTTATTGAATCACCCATGAGATACAAAGATAAAAAGTTGCTCATGGTTGATTTTCAAATTCCAACACCTAGATTTTTTTCAGTACATATTTCTTGCCACCGATGTCCCCAATTTTCCTCCTGCCATTTTCACTTTTCTCCCCACTACCTGTCTATGTGGCAGACATTTTCCTGCTCATTCTAGAAAAGCTGGCAAGAATTTGTGATTGTGCAGTTGTCGCTGCTTCCCAGATAATGAGTTGTCCTCACGACTCATCCTTTGATTATCATCACTGATTCAGAGAGACCTATAACCAGATGCCCTATTAAAGCAGGACCAGACCCAAAAAAGATTTTGTAAAATCCCAGTGCAGACACATTTTCTAGTGAGAAACATTTGGACATGGGGCTGCTTCTTGCCTGACTTGCTCTCTCTTTCACAAACCCACTACTAAGATATGTACCAATGGCCCCTTTTCAAGATCATAATTCCTCTGGAAAATAACATCATTGATCTAGACTGGATCACTACCTACCATTTCTGTATTGGTTCCTGGAGTTTGATTATGATATCAGCAAGCTTGATGCAATATAATGACAAATCTGCTTCCTGTGTTAGAATTTATTATTTGAAAGATTCTGGCTGGCAATAAATTGATTTGTCTAAGTATTGATGTCAGAAAGAAATTATGTCTTAGCACCTTCAAAATCTGCCCGTTTCATCTCATTTTTAGAGAGAATTATAATTTTTCCTTTCACATTAACTCTTATTCCTCAAAAATTTATATATATAAATTACATGATATATAAATATATTTATTATATTTTTATATGTAAATATAAAAGTCTAAATATATAATCTCAATATATAAATTGTGATATATAAATTATATGACTTATATTTATATTTAAGTATAAAAAGTCCTAATCTTTTTTTTTTTTTTTTGGTTTGTTTTAGGCCACACCTTTCCAGCCTCAGGGATTAGTCCTGGCTCTATGCTAAGAAATCACTCCTGACAGGTTCATATAGATGCCAGGGATTAACTCTTGGTTCGATAATGTAATGCAAACACTCTACCTGTTGTACTATCTTTCTAGGCTACTCTTTGTATTAAAGCCATTTATAATATTTTTAAGACAATCTCATTTATTGACTTTCATCTAACTTAGTCACTAAAATGTTTTGTGTTTTTACATGTACAATAATGCTTTTAACTAAAAGTGGAAGAAAAATTGGGAAAAGGCATAGGTGCAAGGGATAGAGGCCTTCTGACTTTGCAGTAGATCTGTGAGTGAAATGAGTCAAGTAAGATTAGATGAAACTATAAAATATCAAAAACACACACTCAACAAAAAAAACTGAGATAGTGACTCAGTTGTAGAGTAGCTGCTCTGCCTATGTGACAACCAGGCTTCAATTCCTGGAACCACAAAAAGAAGCAAAAAATATCATTATCATCATCATCTATATAGAAAGTGTTACATTATAGAATTGTCTACACCTCAGTTTAGGGTACATGATTTCTCTTTATGAGTCTTTCTCTTGACTCTTCAGTATAAAAAATATTTATTGAAAAACAATTAGAGAGGAGTATAAAGAGGTGAATCTGGGACATGAAGGGTAGTTGGAAAATGACCATAAAGTGACCCACAGGCCTCAAGGAAGTAATGTTTCCTCATAAACAAATTACTTAACTCTGTTCACAGCTAGTCAAACATGGGCATTAGCATTTTTCAGAACCTATAATCAGAGAACAAGATGAAGCTGTAGGTTTTGTTGAGATGTAGAGGAACTTTTAATCTATGCTGGAAAAGCAAGACCACCTAGAAGAGGAAAGGGAGATTGTCATGAATGAATATATTGAGAGAGATTTTTTGAAAGTGAAACCTTATCTGTCTGTACTGTTGTACAATGCACCAAGTGTGGACTCACCAACATTGGGAAGAATAAAGTATGAGAGAAGTCACAGGTGTGAGAGAGAGATGCAAAGTTGGGAATGAGACCTAATAGAAAAGTTTTCAGAGAAATATCATTAAAGATGTCACAAAACAGGAGGCCTGGAAGAAAGATACAAGGTGGGGTGTCCATACTTGCTACAACAAAGTCCGAATGATATCAGCCCCCAAACTTGCATACCTGAAGTTTAATCAGATTAGTTTTCCTGAGGAAAATCATAAGGGGGTGATGAGATAGAGCTATTAAGAAAAAAGTGATTCTTGGTGATGGAGGGAGCAAGCATTGCAACAGTGGGATGGGTACATGACCAACCCTCTCTTCCCAACATGGCCAGTTTTTTGCTGAGTGGACCAGTATGCCCAGGATCTTTCATGACTTGTTTGACATATCTTGGAGATAATAGTGAGTCCATGGGGCTGGCTTGGTTCAAACATGGAAATTGTATTTATGAATAAGGTAGTACTTATAGACATGAAGATTTTAAAATAGCCCATATGTCCCCAAACAGGTGAATACATAAAGGTGTTTTGCTTTTGAATAGTCTCATTCTAGTGAGATTAATCCTCATAAAATGAGGCTTTTTTTTCTTTTGAGAGATTCTTAATGCTATTACCAAGAGAGTGGAGAACGTTTAAAGGTGGAGAAAGACTAAAAAAGGGACTAAAGCTACAGTAGAGCTGGGAGGGCAATGCCTATCCAGATGACCCAGGTTTGATCCCCAGCATTTCATATGCTCCCATGAACTCACCAGTTGTAACTCCTGAGTGCAGAATTAGGAAAGAGGCAAGCGAAAAGAGGGGGGAGAGAGGGAGATGAGAGAGGGGTTATTAGGGAGAGGGGGAGAGAGGAGAAAGACAGATGGACAGGCAGAGAGAAGGAAGAGCAATGCTGCCTATAGTCCCCAAACAAACAAACAAACAAAAAAAATGATGATGTTAGAGATTTATTTATCTTGGGTTAGATATTGTGAGGCTAGAAACCCTTTGAAACATTTTGACTTTTTTTTTTACATTTTGACTTTTTACTTCCACAATTTACAAAGTTATGTAAGCTAAATATACCCTTATAAATAAAAATAAATTAATGATCTTTTTTTTAAATATAGGATTTGTTTATGAGTTCTCCTTTTAAAACACAGCTCATTTGAGTAAGAAATGGTAAGTTCAGTTTAAGTGGACAAACAATAGGATAGGGAAAACTGCACTTAGGACAAATGAGCAAATTGCAGTTTTCAGGGACGATAATGGTGACTGACCATTTGAGAGACTCACAGAAGAGACCATCATTTGTTAATTCCTCAAATTACAGGTCTGAAAAACTAATGTACTCGTTTAAACACTCACATTTAAAGGCCCTCATTACTAAACATGAATGATAATTAATTGCTGTACCTGAATGTCTACCTGGCATAATAATTGAAAAATACTTTACTAAAGTAGATAAATGTGGAAAACTTGCTCAAGAGATCAATTTCTAGGGCAAAAGTAATTAGGTGAATGTGTGGTACCGAATTCCAAGATTTCCCCAAAGATCCCAAAACTCTCTTGTGGCTCCATCATGCATATTCCCTCGCTGAATATGATGGATTTCACTCCCAGGATTAGAAAAGCTCTGTGGCACTGCTGACTTTTAAATAGGGTCGTTTTTCTCAGTGGGCTTGACCTGATCAACTCAGCCTTTAAAAAGATAGTTTTTCACCAGCTAGGAGCAGAAGAACTAGTCAGAGATTTGGAATATCAGCAAGATTCTGTAAGCCATCAGGAGCCTCCAGGTGGGTAGAATAAATTTAAGAGGCCCAGGAGTAGCCTGAGAAGTTACCATTGGCCTCCAACTCCCAACAGCGCACTGCAGAATCCATCAGAGTTAGAGGACCAGTCCATGGGTTGGAAGTGTGCCATAAATAGTGTAACAGTGCAGTTAGGGCAGAGAAGGAAATACCATGACATGAGAGTTGGAATTGATTACAAGAACTGGGTGCTGAAAAAGATAGAGTGATATGTTTGATACCCCCTCATTAACAATAGTGCAAACCATAGGGGAAAGAGGCAAGGGTAGAGATGGGGAGAGAGACAGAGGAAAAAGAGAGAGGATATTAGAAAGAGGGAGAGAGAGAGAGAGGAGAAAGACAGGCAGGCAGAGAGACAGAAGTAAAATGATGCCTGTCCCAGATGCAGGCAGGGAGGAATGTGGAAGGGAAATTGAAGACATTGTTTATGGGAATTGTGCACTGTGAAGAGTGGTGTATATTGTTACACTGAAAATCATAAACAGCTTTGTAATCATGATGTTTAAATAAAAGGGAAAAATAAAAATCACCATTAAATTAAAAAAATGTATTCTTTGAACTACGAGAGGATATGAAAATGGATTGCTTTTAGGAGACCTCAGAAACAACCTGCTGCCTTTTAGCACTCCAATTTTCATGCCAGCCTATTATCCTCAACTTACCAGCTCTTTTTCTATGGAATAAAGAAAACTAAGTCCACAGACCCAAATAGGAATCTGTTATTCTAAGTGTCAGCATATACTCTATATCTGTTATTTTAAGTCTCATCTTGTAGGGTACACTTAATGACCTTTTTTATTCTCTCATGGAACAAGAATCTCAGGCCAGCTTCTGAGAAACTGCCATTGCTTTCTAGTGCCCCATCATCTCCTCTAGGACAGTTGTGTTGGCATAATCAAGCAACTTTTCTGCAGCATGCATCTTTCTTGCTTGATGCTAATCTGCTTAGAAATCTCAGATAATGTCCCTCTGTGCATGGAACCAGATTATTGATATACATGTGTTGACCTGGTCCTTGGACCCAAGATCATTTTTCCTATGAATGGCAGGAAAAACTGTTCCTGGCTTAGGGAGTCAAATATTTTCCATTAAGAGAAGTAGAGGAACAGGGAAAGTTTTTGTTTCAGTCCATTGTCCTTTTCTTTTTTCTTTTCTTTTTTTTTTTTTTGGTTCACACCCAGCAGTGCTCAGGGGTTACTCCTGGCTCCATGCTCAGAAATTGCTCCTGGCTGGCACAGGGGACCATATGGGGCACCGGGATTTGAACCGATGACCTTTTGCATGAAAGGCAAACGCCTTACCTACATGCTATCTCCCGGGCCCCCCATTGTCCTTTTCTAACCAATCTCTGCTTCTACTTTCTATCCCTAGACTGGGTTTCTTAGTCAGGAACCATGTACTTCCCTACATGCCTGTTCCAGATTCCTGTAATATTCCAAGGGAGCAATAGGTAAAATGACATTAGTTAGAGGCTAAATAAGACTTATGGGTAACTAATAGTATAAAGGTGGATGGTACAAAAAGGAAAAACAGTTGGCAAGGAGCTAGAGTTAGGAAAACATTGAGAAACACCAACTTAGAAGAATGTCATTTAGACTATAAATTGATCAGAGAACAGGTACTTCCTTCTGCAAAACTCTAACATCTAAGGAAAAGTGAATTTATTCTTCAGTATATAAAATCTTCCTCCTCTCTCCTAGATTGCCCAGACTTACCCGAGTATTTTTGCTTTGTTTTGTTTTGATCTTTGAATTTATTTTGACATGAATTGTCCCTAAAGCAAACTACACTCATTTACCTACTTTAATTACTTCTGTGTTGGATTCAGTCAATACATGTTTTTATCTTCCAGCATGAACTCATCTTAAAAATAGTGCCCAGGATACAAGAGTCACCCGTCGAGTGGGAGAAACAATTCACCCAACACCTATCAGATAAGGGGCTAATATACAAAATATACAGGGCACTGACAGAACTTTACAAGAAAAAAATCTAATCCCATCAAAAAATGGGGAGAAGAAATGAACAGACACTTTGATAAAAAAGAAATACAAATGTCCAAAAGGCACATGAAAAAATGCTCATCACTAATCATCAGGGAGATGCAAATCAAAGCAATGATGAGATACCAACTCACACCACAGAGATTGGCGCACATTACAAAGAATGAGAATAATCAGTGCTGGCAGGGATGTGGAGAGAAAGGAACTCTTATCCACTGCTGGTGTGAATGCCGTCTAGTCCAACCTCTATGGAAAGTAATATGGAGATTCTTCTAAAATCTGAAAATTGAGCTCCCATTCTATTTGACCCAGCTATTCCACTCCTAGGGATATACCCTAGGAACATAAGAATACAATACAAAAGCTCCTTCCTCACACCTATATTTATTACAACACTATTCACAATAGCCAGGCTCTGGAAACAACCAAGATGCCCTTCAACAGACGAATGGCTAAAGAAACTGTGGTACATATACACAATGGAATATTATGCAGCCATCAGGAGAGATGAAGTCATGAAATTTTCTTATACATGGATGTACATGAAATCTACTATGCTGAGTGAAATAAGTCAGAGGGAGAGAGAGAGAGAAAGAGAGAGAGAGACGCAGAATAGTTTCACTCATCTATGGGTTTTAAGGAAAATAAAGGTCATTATTGCAATAATCCTCAGAGACAATGAGAGGAGGGCTGGAACTTCCAGCTCACTTCATGAAGCTCACCACAAAGATTGGTGAGTGCAGTTATAGAAATAACTATACGGAGAACTACCATAATCACGTGAATGAATGAGGGAACTGGAAAGCCTGTCTGGAGTACAGGTGGGGGTGGGGTGGGAGGGATGGAAACTTGGGACATTGGTGGTGGGAATGTTGCACTGGTGAAGGGGGTGTTCTTTACATGACTGAAACCTAATCACAAACATATATGCAATCAAAATGTTTAAATAAAGAAAAAAAACTTTAAAAAAAGAAAAAAAGAACTCATTTTAAAATAAACTACATAAGGTGATATTTCAATAATATTATTTTGATTGTATTAATTCTAGTAGTCAAAGAGGCATTTGATAGTTGATATAGTTTCTCATTTTGGGGAACCTTTTGTAAGCCATTTATCCTTAATTGGAATCCATTTTTGACTTCTCTGTGATGCTTGTCTGGTCCTTCACGGAGTTTTTATGTCTAATTTTGTCATTTTTATTTCTATTCTTTACTATAGATAGGGACAAAATGGAAAAGTAGGTCATTCTTGTTGCTATGCTTAAAATTTAGGCAAGTCCCCTTTCTTCAAAGAGACCAAGATCAATGAGATGGATCTTGTTGATATGTTTAAAAAATTGAAGAAGTTCCTCTTAGTGTATACAAAGATGAATAGTGGTTCAAAGACAAATTGCCTATGGACCATGGTCAAACCTTGTCATAATTTCAGGTAAATAGTTTAGAGAAGAAACAAGATTTCCTAACTTCTACAGAACCATTTTATGGTCTTACTTCAAAAGAACTAGATGACGGAATTGGATGAGAAAATATCAAGTTTTTGGGTGAGAGGAAGAAACCTTCTGAAATTGAATCATCTGCTGGCATTGCTTCTCATAAGATCCATGGAATGCACAGTGAAATGTTCTTATCTGGAGAAACACTTGGCCCATAGAAATTGGTTTGGAGACTTATATTATCCCTACTGAGATTTCTTTTCCCTCTATAATAAGCCTTCATATTTTATGCTGATGTCAATAGACTAGTTCACATTTATCTCCCAATATAGAGAAAGTGGATTCAAACATTTTGTTTAAAGACAGATTATATTTTGTTTGTTTGTTTGTTTGTGGTTTTTTGGCTACACTCAGGGGTTACTCCTGTCTATCGCTCAGAAATCCCTTCTGGCTTGTGGGACCATATAGGTCACTGGAGGTATTGAACTATGGTCCAACCTAGGCTAGTGAGCCCAAGACAAACACCTTAATGACTCGTGCCACTGCTCTGATCCTTAAAGACAGAAGTTTAATGGAGGTTTAGCATCTTCCCCTGTCGAAAATTCTCTGCTAAATCAATTCCAATGAACTACATATATTGATACTTAGGACAAGTTCTGATTTATTATCATCAAGGTATGGTACAGATCATCCTAAAACCTATATTCTTTCTTTCAGAGACCCTGGAAAAATAAGCATCAGACAGGTTTGTAAAAGAAAAATTAAGGAGAATTTTATTAATAACTACATTTATAAATATCTCCTGTACCCTCACAAAGCTGAGTAAATCATCAGTTGGTCCTGAGACATGATCCATTATTAGTTCTCTGAAGACTTTGGTCAGTGAGGAAAGGTCCCATAAACACAGTACATAACTGAAGCCAATATTCTTCATTAATTAAATCTTACATTGAAGGGATGTTTATTTGAAAACATCCATCATAAGTAATTCCCAGTCTGCCTAGAAGGTACCTCCTTCAATATTAAATTTTTGCCAAGTCATGTTTTGAGGGCAGCAGATATTTGTTCCTTTACATTACTATTTGGTTTTCACTAAAAATTACTAATGTTAATGGGAACAAGCTCACATATACTCTGGAAGTTTCAGTATTGAATCTACGGTTAAATCTCATCACTCTTCATTTTTATGTCTATCCATTACTATAGATAGGGACAAAAATAATTGCCTAATGCCATAACTCAAATGATCTGAACTCTGTTTGGTAGTAAACAGAAAGCCTTGTAATATGGTTATCTTTTTCCTGGATTTGTTGGGTTAATCCCTTTAATTAAACCTTAATGCCACAATATGCTGGCATTTAAAAAAGCTGCTGAGGGAATCAAAGCTAAAGGATTTATAACAAACTGAGGGTATGCACGCACGAGCGCGCGCGCGCACACACACACACACACACACACACACACACACACACGCGCGCGCACACACACACACACACACACACACACACACACACACACACACAGCCTAAATAGTGAACAGTAGAACTATTGGAAAGCGAGGTTGTAGAGGAAGTCACTGACCAGGTGGGGGAGCCCCCGAGTTTATAATGGTTCTTACTGGCCCTAGAGGCCAGAACTGACAGGGTTGATTGCTCATCTTCACTGTAACTTGAAGAGGAACAAGGACTTCAGTTTGTTTTGAGGTGGTGCTCATTGGCTTCTTTTTATTAGTTCCACTTAAGTTGCACCCAAGCCTTACCAGTATGAAGAAACACTATTAATATTCCTACACACCTTTCCACCTCACCTCCACAATCATTGCTAAGTTCTGAAGTGTCGCACCCACCTCCATCATATCTTGGGTCAAATCCCTAAATCCCCAGTCTATGGCTTTTAAAAATGGGAGTCTTTAGAAACCAGTCAATTAGAGGAATTTTTTACCCTTAGCTAAATATGCACCAGATCTTGTTTACTCTGTGCTCTGTGTGAAACTCCACACACCACTTCTTCAAATCTGGAAGAAAATTTGCATCAGGATCTTGGACAATTCAGCTTCCAAACTGTGGGAAGATTTATACCTGTTATTTAATATATGTAAAGTAGCTTTATTTTCTTAGTATATGTGCTACTGAGAGATCGCTACATTTTTTTAAATGACAATCCACACATACACACGGCTGTCTGAAGATAAAAATTATTGAAAACTTTTCCTCCTCCTCCTCTTTCTATTCCTTCTCCTCCTTTTCCTTCTCTTCCTCTTTCACCTCTTTCATTCTTCCTTCTCCTCACCCAGCTGTGCTCAGGACTTAATTATGGCTCTCTGCTTATTCCTGGTAAAGCTCAGACGATCATACGTACAAGAACCCCTGTGGTGTGTATAATCAACCTTACATTTGTTTGTGAGAATGTCAAGCAGAGTGTCATAATACTGACTATTGCATGAATAACAAATAGAGCAATGTTGTCATTAAGTTGCAATGAAAAGCATCCAATGCATAAAGGTCATTGTTATCCCATCATACACTCAGGAACTAGGGGATTTTATAGGAAATATACACTTGTCTATCAAGTAGCTGCCTTTGTGGGGTTTTCATGTGGATGGATCATATTGCTAGATAGATGGGAAAGACACTAGTAGATATTCCTGGGAAATATGCAGTGTGGAAGAGGAGACCAGTATCATCTTCCAACAATAGTGAGTTTTGGCTCTTCAAAAGGAGACTCAGTCTAGCTTGCATTTTTGGGTCATGTAGTTGTAAAATTATTTCATTTAATTGGGATTGAGGAGATAAAATGCATTCCAGATTTGATTCTATTGAAGTTTTTATCCTTAGATTTAGATTAAAATTATTTCATCTCATTTTACTGAGGTAAGAGGTTTCTAATATATTCTCTAGCACAATAGATGTAAAAGATTTATTATTTTAATTTTTCTTAAAGAGGAGCTAAAAGGGTGAATAAAAGTATAGAAAATGTATGGCCAATTGACTTTCAAATAATCAAAACCTTGAAATTATTAAAAAGATTCAAAATTTTATTTTGGAATGGTATCATTTTTACATCCCATTGTGATAAAATATTGAAAAATATATCTTTTCTGCTGAATTTTAAAATATCAGAAGTATTTCTATCCATGTTTGAGTAGGTTTTATTTTATTTTATTTTATTTTGGTTTTGGTTTTGGTCGCCAGTCAATGACACTCTGGGGTTCAAAGGTTACATCTGGCTCTCTGCTCAGAAATCATTCCTGGCAAGCTCAGGGAATATATGAGATGCCAGGGATTGAACTTGCATGGGTGGTGTGCAAGGCAGATGCCTTACCAGGTGTGCTATTGCTCTGGTCTTACGGTATTATAACAGCATATTTATGGGAGTTTCAGAGACAGATACCCTCTCAGATCAGAATATCATTTCTCATAGTCTTTGGTATCTGAATTTAAAAGCTTATCAACTGTGCTTCTTGAAGTGGTAACTACCTATCCTAATATTCAAAGCTCGTGGATTATAAAAAAAAAACAACATTGAATTCAATATCCAAAGAAGTTTCTGTGTAGTCCATGAAACAACTTAGCAAATTATCCTGCTGTTTTGGGTAGACCATGACCCTGGAATTTTCATCAAATTATTTCTCTTTCCCTCACCTGCTTTGAGTTCTTGAGATAGTCGGGTCATGTTCTTCCACTTTCCTAAGTCAGATCTCTTTCTTGCTCTCACAGTATTCTGGATTGCTCATAAGCATTGATTATGGGCCTCTCCCCATCTATTCCTGATAATTCTAAATTAGTTCAGACTATTAAATTTGAAGAAATGAAAAATTACTTCTAGAGTGCTATAAGACTGAGAAGGAAAAACTCCAAAAGTAACATGCTTCTATGATTGGGACCCTCCATGTTCTTTCTGGTGATGCTTAGGAGACCATGTGGTGAAGGGGAGGGCAGATGGGTCCATGTAAGGCTATGTTTTAACTGATGTCTAATTGCTACAGCCCCTAATATTATCTTTTATCATTTCTTCCCTCCTTCCTTCTCTAACTGATGACCAATGTCTAGAGGTTCATAAATTAAACTCTCTGTAGTTTCAGAACTTTCCTTCTTGCCTTCCTAGTTCCTTCAGTACATATTTACTATTTCTTTCCCTCAATTATAACAGCACTCACTGACTACTAGTTATAGTCTTTAAAATATATCCAGGTGCTCTTTTAAGTTTTAAAACCATTCTGTGCACGTTTGTCTTAGCTCTACAAAAAATTACTCATAGAGTAGGAGACAGAAAGGAGATGACAAAGGAGGAAATGGAGGAATATAAAGATAATCAATCATTTTGGTTTTTGCCTGGAAATTTCTGGTGAGTTCAATGATTTCTTCCACTTCCATTCTTTGCTAGATGGGATATTTGTGAAAAGGGTGACTATATGGATATTTTGTGTTTAGGTTTTGTTCAGTCCAGTTGTGAATTATTTAATAAATAGTAACAAGTGTATACACAGGTAAATAGAGGTGTACATTGTTTCAGAGATTCTTTCAAGATTGTGACATAATAATGCGTGTGTGTGTGTGTGTGTGTGTGTGTGTGTACACAGAAACCTTTTTCTGGATTTGAGAGAGCAAGTCATGTTCTCTAAATTCATCCTCAGAAGAATAATCCTGCAATGTATTATACATAAACTATTACAGAAGTTCCCTAGAAATTAAAAATTTACCATAGCAACAAGCAGATAATCTCTTAAGGTCTAAAGAATAACAGCAAGACTAAAATGAGCAAGAGCATAACTAGGAAGAAGCATCAACTTAGACAGTCACCCTGGGAATGCACATGATCTATGGGGACTATAGATCAGGCCTATAGGCCATCAGATTTTTCAGTCATTCTCTCCTGTTTAATATGCTTTTAAACATTTTTACCATCCAAATGAATTTTCCATTAGTTTTATTGAATATATTTCAGTTTTTTTGTTGCCCCCCTTTTCTATTTTGTGATTCTATTTTCCAAAGAGGTTAACTTATATTCATTTCCATAGCTTGCCTTCTTCTGAAAATCACTACCTCTTTAGTAAAACGAAATACTTTTTTTCCAATTTTCTGCCTTTGTAAATAGGATTTCTCTTTAATACATTCCTATAGTGTCCCACATTTAGGCACTATGATAGTGCTTTCCATTTGGGATAAAAGGATCCTTTTCTGCACAACTTTTCTTCACTATGTGCTCATTGTCATGATTTTAAGAGCAAAGTTGTCTCTGCTTTTGGACCTAACTTTTCATGGAAATTTAGAATATATTTCTTGAATGACTATTAATGACTTTAATGTGCTAGTTATTGACATGGCATTTTTACTGGACTTCATTGGGTATATTCACTCAATAAAATGCAAAAATTTTGAAACACCTGAAGAATTTATCTCTGAGAATATATCCTATGTTTTCTGTGTATAAGGCTGGTTTTACTTCTGTCAGAAATAGCTTGGAAATGCATGGAAACAATCTAAAAGTATTTGTCACAGACAGACTTAAGCCTAGTAAAGCATGTTCCAGGTAGATTTCACATCCTTTGCACTAGCACCATTAAGGAGATGAGGAATGATTTTTATTTTATTGAGAGAAATCTATTTATTAATAGTAAGATATTTAGTATTATTAAAACTTTACACAAATATATTAGAAAAGTTGGATTTTTTTACAACATAAAATGTCTCCAAATATTAGAAAATACTCTTTTTGTTTGTTTGTTTGTTTGCTTTTTGCGCCACACCCAGTGGCACTCAGGAATTATTCTTTGACTCTGTACTCAGAAATTTCTCCAGGAATCCTGGGGGGCTCATAGGATCATATGGGATGCTGGAAATTAAACCCTGGTCTGTCTGGGTAGACTGCATGCAAGGCAAATGCCACACCACTGTGCTATCTCTCTAGAGAATAATATTTAATATTTAATAATATTTAAATAATATTTAGGAAATAAAATGTCCTTGCTTAAAACTCATTGCTCAGTGACTGAAATGATAGATAATACAGCAGGTAGGGTGCAGCCTTATACAGAGCAGATGAGAGTTTAATTCCTGATGTTGCATAGGATCCCTCAGCACCTCCAGCAGTGATTCCTCCATGCAGAGCCAGGCGTCAGACTGAAAACATGCATGTTTGGGCTAAACCAACCAACTAATCATGGTTTAAGAGATATTCAAGCAAATTTGGAATTGATCTTTTTATGACCCCTATATAATGACATTGTCCTATAAACTTGCCATTGTAAGCTGTATAAAGAGATGGGTATGGCTTGTAAGTATATGTTGGGGGAGGGGGCTAGGTTTGCCAAATGTATTTATAGTAATTCATTTTTTCATGTCAGAGGACGTTTTGTGATACTTTTTTGAATAAACATAAGTCATTGGAGTATTATTAATTATATGTTAACTAATTTCTAGTTCCTATAAACATATCCTCTAGCTTTGATTAAACATCTTTAAAAAAAGAATTATATTAAAAGAATAGCATGAGGGGCGGGAGTAATAATATAGTGGTCAGGTTTTTGCCCTGCATGCAGCAAACCTGGGTTTGATCCCCAGAATCCCATATTTTTTCCAAACCTGCCAGGAGTGATTTCTGAATGCAGAGCCAGGATTAACCCCTGAGCACTTCTGAGAGTGGCCCAACAAACAAAATCAAACAGAAAACATGAGATCACAGATATAATACAGAAGGTAAGGTGTTACTTTGCATGTGGATAGACCAATTCTAGTACTACATATAATGCCCAAGGAAACGCCAGTAGTAATTACTGAGCACAAAGCCTGAGGTACTTCCTGAGTACTGTTGGTTACTGTTCCACTATTCCAACAAATAGCCTATGCATTGGATCAAATCTTCTTGTACACATGTTCTGAAATGCTAATAAATAAGCAAGAAAAATATATTTCTAGTATAAAATACCTATGCAAAGAAAATAAAAAGATCTAACACCTCTCTCCAAATGAGGCACTTCACAAGTAAGACTTGTTTATAGTACTACATCTATTTAATATAGGTGCTAGTTGTAATTTCTGAATGTAAGTTATATGACACTTCCTTCTTTTTTTTTTTTTTGTCACACCCGGTGATGCTCAGGGGTTACTCCTGTCTATGGGCTCAGAAATTGTGCCATATGGGATGCTGGGGGATCCAACTGCAGTCCATCCTAGGTTAGCGTTTGTTAGGCAGATGCCTTAATACTTGTGCCACTGCTTCGGCCTCCATATCATACTTTCTTAAGTTTATCTTTTCATGTCTATTTTGCTACTTAGTAAAAATCAGAGATTTGAACTGATTCTAAAACATCTACAATAAATTGAAGGTGCAAAAACTTTTAGGGGGATCCTATATTAAAATATATCCTCTTTGATATTCTTATTAGTGGGAGTGGTTCTCTGGGGGTCAATTGTAGATCTGGATAGTTCGGAAATCTTCATTAGCCTGTTGGTAGTATATTGCACATTAGATTACACAGAATAACATAACTTAACACTTGGAATTCTGACACTTATTTAGTTGGATTTTTTGAAGCTGTATTTTGGAAGAAATAAAATTTACTATATATTTAATTATATATATTTAGTTACAAAAACTGAGTCAAGTTATATCAACTTTTTACTTAGACATATTCAGACGGACAAAACAGATAGTTGAATAAAAGCCAATGCTATTTCTTTCTTAATTGCATGAACTTTGCAAGTTCAAACAGTAAAAATTATATTAAACAGTAAAAATTATATGACATTTTCATGTGAATTATACAATGCTCAGGAAAAAATTTAAATGTACTAAAGAAGATTTTCCCCAA
The DNA here is from genome assembly GCA_004027635.1 of Crocidura indochinensis. NCBI lineage: Eukaryota > Metazoa > Chordata > Mammalia > Eulipotyphla > Soricidae > Crocidura > Crocidura indochinensis. The sequence goes on along the minus strand of PVKC010024350.1, from coordinate 936 downwards.
TAAATAATGGATAGAATTATATTAAATTCAGATATCAAATAATAATATTTTGTAAAATCAGAAAGATGTTTCAGATGACAAAGAAACAGTACAATTTCTCTTTTAAATCATCACTTTGCAAAATATTGTGGAGTATAATTATGGAAACATAGACTTTTTAAATTTTTATTTCACCAGCTGTCACAAGTGGCATGAATCTTTCAACATCATCATAAAGGAGTTCACGTTCTGGAAGACAACAGAATTGAAATTTGGGACATGCATATTGAGTGTTCCTCTAGAAAAGGAGATTGTCAGGTTTTAGTGGGACAGTGAAATGAGCAGATGACATAGAGAGACATAATGAGAACAGAAACATGTTATTCTGGCCTGTGGACACAAAAGGAAATTGTGGAAGGAAGAGCGTGGTAAATCAGAAGGGACTTTAAAAAATGAATATGTCACAGTGAGCATAGAAAATGAGTCAAGGAAGAGAAGACGGTGATTAGAATGGAGAAAAACAGCAGCAAAGAGGTCCGGAGTAGAAATATTGAACTTATAATGCAAGAACAATTACAGTGAAGAGATTATGTCTCTCTTATCAAATAAGATCATCTGGTAAAAGTCTCATGAAAAATTTTTCTAGAAAAGAGAGGAAGACGTTAGGGCTGGACCGGTGGCAAAAGTGTCTGTCTGCCTTGCCTGCGCTATCCTAGGACAGACCATGGTTCGATCACTGGGGTCCCATATGTTCCCCCAAGCCAGGCGAGATTTCTGAACATATAGCCAGAAGTAACTTCTGAGCATCACCGGCGTGGCCCCAAAACTAAAAAAAGAAAGAGAAGAAAGAAAGAAAGAAAAAGAAAGAAAGAAAGAAAGAAAGAAAGAAAGAAAGAAAGAAAGAAAGAAAGAAAGAAAGAAAGAAAGAAAGAAAGAAAGAAAGAAGAAAGAAAGAAA
>PVKC010024349.1:0-16905 GCA_004027635.1 Crocidura indochinensis | reverse complement strand
AATACCAATAATATATAACCAATGCTATAGTATCAATACTGGCACCATATTGCAATGATATTAAACCTGGAACTAAGGTGAACCTTGTAATTTTCCCATCTTGTCTCTGATTTTATGTCTTCTTTATTTGATCAAAGTCTAAATTCAGCTTGCCCCTCAACCTCACACTATTATGACTGCTCTTATAATTAATTTAGGACTGAGAGTTGGAGAGGCATTTAAGAGAGGGTTTGAAAAATCTTCAATGTTTGCCATTTATCTAGTCTCTGCTTTTACTGACAGTCATATAAAAATTTAAAGCTAAAAGAAGTCTACTGTAGAAATTGAGGGTCATTGTTTTGGTGGTTTATTTTTGAGAAACCACTTTTGGTTTTCATAGTGTAGAAATTGCAAATGGCTAACACAGGCTTTTGACTTGAGGTATGAAATATTTGTGTGAAGGGTTGGGCTGCGGAGGGCAGACCTTCCATCCCAATGCTGAAAGAAGAGTTTGCCCCTGGTGTAATGGGTTTCAGATCCATAAACTACTCAATTTCACAGATGAGGAAAAAGGGGCCAGAAAGGTTAATGTTTCCAAAACCACACACAGTTGGTTTGTAGCAGAACTAACTTGGAGTCCTGGCTACCAATGCAACAAGATAGATTTGTATCAGGCTTTTCCATTGTTTTGATTTTAATGGTTTTGCTAGCTTCAAATGAAAATGAGTCTATTAAGTGAGAACTTTCTTTTAAATATGTTATTTTTCTCGATGTTTCCAATAAACATGAGAATTTTATGTTTTTTATATATATTTATAGGTAACTCATTACATCGGTCCTTCAAAATTACTCAAATTATCATTGGGCTCCAATCCAATAAACATGATTTATGTTACAATTGTGGTCTGTGTATAACCCGTTCCTGTTGCCTAGGTCATGTGTGACGTCGGCTGCTTGAGTTTCATTGAATTACCTTATAGAGAGTCTGCTTTTGACTATCAAGGCTTTTTTTTTTATAATTAGAACTTAATTCCAATACATTTTTCCTTAACTTCAATGAAGTATAGCCACTTGGGTTTTAAGTGATTTCTTTCCAAATACTTGGATAGATTTTGAGGCATGTGTGGCTTTTATGAATCTTTTATGAATTCTTATCAACAAATATTGAGTGACTCACTTATCTGTGACATATTGAGAAAGAAACCAAGAGAATAGACAGTTTCAGGTCCTTGGATTATTTAACTGAGATTACCAAGTGGTCAGAGTGAGAGAGTGGAGGAATGAGATGTCCAAGATGTAACACAAGGACATTGGTGGAGTGCCTTGGGTATTTTGGTGATTGTGAAAAAAAATTCATATATGTTAATAACTATTATATACCTGTGATTTGAACTATAATCATGAAGTTAAAGAATTCAAGTAAAGGGGCCTGGGAGATAGCATGGAGGTAAGGCATTTGCCTTTCATGCAAAAGGTCATCGGTTCGAATCCCGGTGCCCCATATGGTCCCCCATGCCTGCCAGGAGCAATTTCTGAGCATGGAGCCAGGAGTAACCCCTGAGCACTGCCGGGAGTGACCCATAAAAAAAAAAGAATTCAAGTAAAAATTGTCCTTACCTATAAAGAACCATATTAATGTAATTCTATTTTCCTAAAATATGTGAGAATGTTTTATACTTTTACTGCTTCTAAGAATGTGTTAAAATATTTAAAGTCAGACCAAATTAAGTTGACCAAAGAAAAGTCTTCTTATGTATTATTACCCCCCTTTTTGTTTTTTAGTTTTTGGTTTAGGTGCCATACCCAACAGTGTTCAAGAATTACTACAGGCTTTCCACTCAAGAATCACTTCTGTCTGGCTTCGGGAACCATATGGGATGCCAGCGATAGAACCTGGTCTGGTTGTGTGCAGGGCAGACAAACGCTTTGCCCACTATGCTATCTCTTTGGCCCTTACCCTGTTTTTGATCTGATATTTGTATCCTAGATTACTGGGTCACCAAGCCATTTTTTCTCGCCTAATTCTTTGAGTATTAGTTTTAAAAACATTAATTTGAGTCATTTGGTAATTACAAATAGCATTAGTCTGAGAAATTTTGTGTGCTAAACAACAAAATAATCACATTTGTTCTGCCTGGAATTTTGCCAATGTGCTATTTCCCCTTTCCTCACGAAATCAGATTATATTTTTGTATCATGAAGCTATTTGACTTTTGATTTCTGAGTTCCTTTAATCTTTGACCCTGTATTTGATGTGAATCATGGGTTTCAGCTTTGGCCTAGGATAGGTGATATATACTATTTTATTAGACTGAGTAATCTCTCATCCTACAGTTTTTTTTCTTTAAGAATAAAAAAAAGCACTTTGTTCCTTTGCAATCAGTATTGCTTTTCTCTTGCTATGTCTTTGCCGTCTTCCCCAAACCCCATCATACCCTTCCTGACTCCCTTTTGCTGAGTTATATTTTCTTCATGTTTCTGTTTCTTTTTATCATTCCCTTCTTGCACCACCCTGCTTGTTTTCCCATGAGGCTGAGTTCACAGGGCAAAGAATGTTTGCTTTTCTCTCAGTGGTAGGTGGTCTTCTGGTTGCTTACAGCCAGCTGCTAGGGAAGGAGGTGAGAATTCCGGGAGGCTCTCTGAGGTTCACACCACAGACATGGTGTTGCCATTCTGTTTATATAGACAGACGTGTGTTGGCATGTTAGGCAGCCACTCTCTTGCTTGAGAACCCCAGTGGGTGAAGGTGAAGGTCGAGTTCACATGGGATCATCACACGCTCAGCCCTGTACAATGTTTACGTATGTAAGAGGAGTGAAGATGGAAGCTCAAACCAATTCTGCTTGCCCAACTTGCTTTGGAAATGCAGCCGCCTGTGAGAGTGGCTTTGGAGTCAGTGTTTGGAGCAGTGCAAACTCATGGCAAGTGCTGTCTAGTGAACGAAGGATTTGGGTCTGGAAATGAGATATGAGGACAACCTACATTTTCATTTTTGGAGGCTGTTCCCAGGGCAGGTGCAGGGCATGAGTCATGTGCCACACCTAAAACAGGCGAATGAGCCAATGAACGCCTGGTTTCTCCTGGGTCCTATGGCAAGGTTTCCCTGTCTGTCAAGAGCCGGCTCAGCAACCAAACCCAGATTCCAGGTGTGGTATTTATTCCACAGTCGTTCTGTAATTTGTAATCATAGAAACAGAATGTTCCTCCTCTTATTTCTTCCCTGCCAACAGTTTCTGGGTGGGTGAATGTCAGTAGCTGGAGTTATTTTTAAAGAGGAGAGGTGAAGCTTGCCGTGCAAAGCTAGGAAGAGGGCGTTTGTTTGCAGAGCAGAGCTGACATCAAAGTGTAGATTACTGCTCAGTGGCTAGGCACTTGTCCTATAACAGGTAATGTTTAACGTGCCAGTCACAAAGATCACAGAAACAGCATATGCCCAGCATAGGATAGCACTACTGCTTATGCTCTGCTAGACTAAAAGCCTTAGCAAGCCTACACACCAGTTTCTCTTTTTTTTTTTTTTTTTGAATATGTGAAATTGGTCTTACTGCCTCTTTTTTTTGCTGGCTGTAATTGGACTTTGAAGCTTGGAAGTTATATCATAAAAATTGGTAATTTTTTGTCTGAGAGAGCAAGAGAGAAAGAGAGAGAGAGAGAGAGCTCGGCTAAGCAATCACTTTCTACTTCTTTTCACAGGATAATATAAACGTTTTTTTGAAAGCTTGTGAACAGATTGGATTGAAAGAAGCCCAGCTTTTCCATCCTGGGGATCTGCAGGATTTATCTAATCGCGTCACTGTCAAGTAAGTTGAACTTGCTATACATATATATTTATTTTTTCAATGTAAGCTTGAATGCAAAGAATTCTGGAGAGTTCATAATTAGCTGGAAAGGGTTTCGCTTTCTTACTTCCTCTGCTTTCATTCCAAAACAGAATATGTAAAATGAGTTTGGGGTCTGTGGATCTGAAGTCTGTGATTGATACTTTGACAGTCTATGTCATAACTGTAATATTAGTTTATATTTTATTGCATGTCCAACATAATTATGTTTGGTTGCTAATGGTGAGGTTCCCCTTTATGTTGACTACTTAAAAGTGAATCTAGAGGTTCTAGTATAGCTTCTGAGATAAAAGAATGATTAAAAATTAGTTTTTATAATCAGAATGAAGGTTAAATTATGACTGTAAAAGAGAGTGCAGTGAAACTCAAGTATTAGAAAGACAGCTGTGCCTGGGATCAACATATAGATTTAATCAAATTGTCGATTATGGCTAATTTTTAAAAAAATGGACTTTTTTTCTTCTTCTAATAGTAAGTACAGGAAAGTGTAAGTGGGAATGAAAATGTACGCAGGTGTTTCTGTTGGGTTTTAGGTGGAAAATAGTGCCCATATATGAGTATATAGTTTCAGGAAATCTGGTTTTAAGCTCTCATGAGACTTTTTCCTCCTTATAAATCTAATTTTCTTTTAGTGAGTCAGAATTAACTCATGCTACCAGATATATGTGATAGAAAGATATTTCAATTTTGGAATAATGACTACCTTTCCTTATCATGACTCTTACACTTAATAAACATTTTTTTCCTGAGGGAGAAAATGAAGAAAATAAACACCTTTATCTATCAAAATAACAGAAGTGCAGAGATTAGTATTTTACCCATTCAATGTTTTTTTTGTATATATAATTTGTTTTCTCTGTTTTAATAACTTTCTGATCTTAAATATAACCAGTTCTTTTTGCATAAAGTAATTCTGTCCTATATATCTTTTATAAAACATTTTCGTACATTCAGCAGTGGATCCTAAAGATCTGATGAAATTTGAAAGTCTATTCTTGTAAGTGAAGGATCATTTTGATCCTCAAATGCCCCTTTCAATTAAATATGCTTTTCTAAGAGATCTAGCGATATGTGCAGAACAGAATGAACCTGTCTGTGTTTTCTGATTAATCAAAAAGTAGTTGAGAGACCCTAAGTCTCATCATGTTAAATGGCTTGTTGATTTCTGTAGTATGTAAGGGTCTGTTTAATTTTCCCAAAATATACCAATGTGAAAAAAAGTCATTCGTTAGTGTGCAGTTGACATTCTCTTAAAAAAGACTGCTTGGTGAGTAAAGGCATTTTTGATTTTGAAAGTCTTTTTCTCAACAATGCCTATGAAGCATAGACATTTTCTCCCTGAAAAATCATAGCTTAAAAATTGTAGCTTGTGTTGGAGAGGGTTTGTGAACTAGGTAAAACAGGTGGGTTGACTCCCCAAGCTAAGTGCAGAAGCTGTACTAAACTTTTTTGGGAGTCTATTTTGTGGGGGACTAAAGTGTTCAGAGAAAATTCAGTATCTGGGCTCAGCTCTCTGTGAAATACAATTACCAACAAACTGAAACTGGGAGGTCACGTAGTTACCGCTGAAGTAGGAAGTATGTAGAACAACTTGTTTCAGTGGAAACCACAAGTCCATAAAAGCAAGGTGTGCCTAAGTAGGACCAGTGAGAATGTCCGAATGAAAACCTTGATTCTCCTAGATGTCTCTCTTGCCTGCTGTGGGGGTTAAAGAAAACAGAGTAAGAGTCCGAGCTCCATTCAGAAGCTAGGAAGTCTTGTTAGGAAACTGGCAGGTAACTAATTTGAAAATGTCACTTACAACTTTTGTGCCCTGAGATCATGTTTTTATACAAGGAAGCAGGCTTCAAGGAAAGCAAAGAATTGTTTAGTAAGTAAAAACTCACATTTTACGGTTTTGAGTTTTCTAATGTAGGTTTTCGGTAGGTTATAAAAAATATCTCATTAATATTGGTCAGAGGACTTGGTGCTGGTTAGATCAGTGATGTTCAGCTTGAGGGAACTTGCCCTCCCTCAGGGGACAGTATATAGTAATGTCTGGAGATTTCTGCTTGGGGAGGAGTGGTATGTCTTACAGTACTTGGGGATTACTCTTGGCTCTTCACTCAGGAATTATTCCTGATGGTGCCTGGGTGACCATAGAAGGTGCAGAGGAATGAAGCCAAGTTGGCCACATGCAAAGCAAATGCTCTATAGTCTATACTATCTCTCCAGCCTAATATCTGGACAATGTCTGAAGTTTTTTGCTTCCTTTTATGGGGGAAGTGATGCTCATGCAAGGCTAGATTTCTAGTGCTGATCTCTAGTTTCTGGTCTCAAGATATAGTTTTTGTAACTGGAGTGAGCGAGTGAATGTGAGTACCTAGGGTCAGACTAAGCATGTTGGATGCTTCTGGTCAGTCTACATACCCTTAAATATCATCGGTTCGAATCCCGGTGCCCCATATGGCCCTCCGTGCCTGCCAGGAGCTATTTCTGAGCATGGAGCCAGGAGTAACCCCTGAGCACTGCTGGGTGTGACCCAAAAACCAAAAAAAAAAAAAAAAAAAAAAAAAAAAAAAGAAATTGCCTCTGATTTGGGAGGACCATATGGGATGCTGGGGATCTAATCGAGGTCCTTCCTTGGTTAGTGCTTGCAAGGCAGACACCTTACCTGTAGCACCACCTCGCCGACCCCAAGAGTTCACTTTATATTACTGTAATTACACCAATGAAACACTCTTGTGTTCTAACAGAATTATTTCATTTATAGGAAGTTGATTGTATTTTCCAATTATGTTGAAATTATTCAGTTGATTTTGGATCTACATATAGTAAATAAATCAACCAAAACTTTAAATGTGATATTCCCAACTTGAATGTTTGAGCTCTTTCTTGACTTCTTTTCTTCCCACTTGGGAACAAATTTGTGTCTTACCTTCTTACTTAGTCTGCCTGAGATATTTACTCAGGTTGAGAATTAAATTTGTGTGCCAATAAGTAAATGCATTGTTGATTGCATTATTAAATTATTTCCATAGTATAGTGCAATATTACATTATGCATCTTTATTGCAATAATGTTAATGCATTGGCATTAATTTGAAATATTCAGTTGATCTCAGAAACACACCAATCCAAAAAGAGAAGGTGAAGCTCTCACAGAGCTGTCTCTGCACACTTTCTAGAAAAGGTCTTGAGAAGAGTGATCATGGTAACCACGGGCTAGATCTCAGTCCACTCCAGTCATGAAGGTCATACTCCATGTGGTACATTTGTCCATTAAGAGACACAAAGCACTTCTTATGGAAAAACAAACTGAATAGTCTGAAGGTTGGCACAAAGATAGGGCTGAGCACCCAAACTTTTATTTATCTGACAGATTAATTCCAAAACTAAACCCTATCTGTAATCTATGACTCGTCCACTTCTGTATTGAGATTTCTCAAGAAAAAAAAAAAGGAACAGATTGTAAACATGTTTCTTTTTTCCACCCCCTTAACATTTCCAATCCAGTTTTTTAACACTTCCACAGATACATTCTGTTCATAACACAATTAAAGGATGGCAGTGCTGAAGAACATAATTTATTCATGCAAAGAAAAATTATTTTTTAACCAAAGACTTCCTATTATGTAGGGCATTTCTCTTTTAGCTCCAGAATTGTAATTTTATTTTATTTGTATTTATTAATTTATTTTAGGCCACACCCACTTATACTTAAGGTTTACTACTGGCTCTTACTCCTGTGCCCAGGATCACTCTTGGAAGTCTCATGGGACCCTATGTGATGTTGGGGATCTGCTCTAGTTTGGTCACATATTGGACAAACACCTTACCCACTGTACTATCTCTCAGGTTCATGGAATATGAATTAAGTGGGGATATTGATTGAATTCAAAGACCACTTACCAAATGAATTTAAGAATCTTGTTCTTACACATAATTCTTGCTGAAGGAATATTGGTGGGCTTGGGAGAGAGATTTTGAGACTTTAGTGCACATGCCTGCCTAGCCTGTGTGTGGCTGTGAGTTTCATCCTGGCAGTTCCTGACCCACAGAGCATCTCCTGCACCCTCTCTTGCCATCCCACAACTGCCAGACTTGAGAGCCACACCATTAGGTCCCCACAAATACCACTGGGTGTGGCCCTGATCTTTTTTTTTTTTTTTAAGGAAGAGTAATATAGTAGTTACAGGCAAGATTGGTTTTACATAGTTCCCTTGTGAAAATAAAGTAGGCTCATGGTGGTATTTTAAGGATTTAATTTTTTTAAAGCTTCAAAGCGGTGCTTGGGTTTGCAGCAATATTGTAAAGCCAGGCTCCAGATGGCACTCCTCAAATCTGCCAAACTCAGCTGGAGATAGCAACGGGAATTTGTGGTTTACTTTGGTGTCTCATTTTTTCCCTTATGGAAATGAAAATATCCCTACTTTGAATGATGTCTTTCCCACCTCTGACGGACTTGAACCTGATTTTGCATTCCCTCAGTGGCTTCCAAATGAGTTTTCCAAACCAATTCTCTGTTTGGAAGAAAGCAAACTTCATGGTCTCTGAGCCTGAATTTGTAACTTGAGCATGGTGACTTCCACCTGTCCATGTGCGTTTCTATTTTAAAATGTTCCCTCCCCACCAAGTAATTAAAAGGCACTAAAACAGCCAGGAGCCAGGCTGCACCACTCACATCTTTAGACCAGTGGGTCATTCTTGGGTGTGTGGCAGTTGCTTGCTAGGGAAATCTGCATTCCTTTGCATTGCTTGGTTTCAGATCTGGAGAGGGGGTAAAAAAGAAATAAGAAAAAAAGAAAAGAAACAGACACAGAAGGTTACACTCCTAAAGGGCACTGGGGTGTACTTTTTTTTATGACTGAAACCCAACTACAAACATGTTTGTAACCGTGGTGCTTAAATAAAGATATTAATAAACAACAACAAATAAGCCCAAAATATATTTAACTATCTTAAATCCTTTTGCATTGTAAAGTTTGAATACGAGATTAACTTTAGGAAAAATGTAGTATGGGAGCCAGAGAGATTGTATTAGCCTGTAGAGTGCTTGCCTTGCCTCGGTCTTATTGCCTTGCCCTGGGTAACCTGATTTCAGTCCCTGGCATTTTATATGGTCCCACAGTCTGCCAAGAGTAATTCCTGTGTGCTTAGCCAGGAGCACCATTGGGTGTGTCATGATCTTATTTTCCAAGAGGAAAATAAGAGTTAAAATAAAAAGGTAGGGGGCAAAGAGATAGCACAGTGGGTGGGGATATTTTTGCCTTGCATGAGGCTGTCCTGGGTTTGATCCCTGGCATCCTATATGGTCCTCTGAGCATTAACCCCTGAGCATAAAGCTAGGAGTAACCGAGTAACCCCTGAGCATCACTGGGTGTGACTCACAAACTAAACAACAACAAAAAACCAAAACCAAACAAAAATGTAGTGGCAAGTCTGATACTGAGATTGAATCCAAGGCCTCAAATCCACAAACCTTGTGCTCCACCACTGAACCATGGTTTACCTTTCACCCTGTACTGCTAGATCTTTGTATCCTAGAAAGATCCACAAGTTCCTGGTAGTCATCTCTCCTTCCTCAGCTTTCTACTAAATAAAAACAAAAACAAAACAAAAAAGACTCAAAACAATAATAAAACATGACAGGACCTGATGATGTCTTGTTGGATGAGACTACAAGGTGTCTACCAGGATCTCTATCTTCAAAAGTAATCTGACCTACATTCATTGCTCCAAAGACTCTTTCACTTGGATTCTCATCTGATAAGTAGTTGACCTGAGTCAATTCTTGGGCAGCTGAAGAATTTGCTTTCTTTGACCAGAGTATTTATTCTATAACTAGATCCTTCTAAAAGGAAACCAAAGGGACATAGTTTTGGGCTTGGTTGGTGTTATTAAAGAGATTATCCTGTCTTATTAGAATGATATGTACGAATACTTTGTCCTTCCAGTTGTCTGTAGAACTGCTATTGTTGAATTAATTAGTGTGTGTGTATTTTTTTTTCTTTTTTTGTTTTTGGGTCACACCCGGCAGCGCTCAGGGGTTACTCCTGATTCCATGCTCAGAAATTGCTCCTGGCAGGCACAGGGGACCATATGGGGCACCGGGATTCGAACCGATGACCTTTTGCATGAAAGGCAAATGCCTTACCTCCATGCTATCTCCCGGGCCCCTTGTTGAATTAATTAAATGTTAGAAATTATGTGTACTGAGGCTAGAGAGATAGCATTGAGGTAAAGCGTTTGCCTTGCATGCAGAAGGTCCCGGGATCCCATATGGTCCCCTGAGCCTGCCAGGGGCGACTTCTGAGCATAGAGCCATGAGTAAACCCTGAGCTTGGTCGGGTGTGACCCAAAAACAAAAAAAACAAAAAAAGAAATTATGTGTACTATAGTAATTGTAGTGCTGTCGTTTTGTTTCCTTTGTGGGGGAAGGGATCTCTCAAAGGCAGTGAGTGCTCAGGGAACCTGTGGACCCACTTCAGGTGATTCTATTCAACCCAGTATGGAAATTCAAATGCTATGGTGGTGAGGACATGGTGCTGCTTAGGTCTTGCAACCTCAGGTCAATCAGAACTATTCCATCAATTCTTTGGGATATCTAGTGTTAAACTCCATGCTACTCAAGATCTCAGTGTATGCTTACTGAGCTATTTCCTTGGCCCTCTGCTCTCAGGAGTTCTGAGATCACCTGTCACTGGAAGTGTTAAGCATTTTTCTGAATTTTATACTTTCATGTTGACTGATATAACTGATTGTCAGTATGAGGTTTAATTTAATACTATTTGAGATAGCATTCATTAATACTAGCATTAATAATCATTAACACTATTAATAATTATACCAACTTATTATTTTATTAATCATAATATTTATTAAATAATTTTATAATAATATTAATAATTATTAACAATATCGATAAATTAATACTAATTTAATACTATTTGAGAGTGTGAGGTTGTTGGAGTGAGTTGTGAGTATAATTCTTTACACCTGTTTCTGGGTAGAAAGAGTAGAATGTGACACTTAATCCAATAGGGGGAAATCTTGTTTTTCCAGAAGTCATTTAAGCATCACATAACTAGTACAGATAAAGCGTTGTCTCTGAGACAGGTGTTTCTAAAGATATCAGATGGGGAAATGGGAGTCCTGACTTAGTGAGGTCAAGTTGTAGTCAAAGAAATGTCCTGGTGAGTTCAGTTAGAGAACATGACCTTAGGATGAAAGTACAGGATTCTCTGGGAGTGCAGAGAATAGGCATTTTAGCTTTTAAATTAGGAGACACTTTTAATTGGGGATAAATTATCTTCTCATTTGGGTTTTGAAACATGCATAGTTTGTTTGCTTGTTTGTTTCTTCCTTCCTCCGTTCCTTCGTTCCTTCCTTCCTTCTCACCAACGCCACTTTTTCTCTTATTTAATACGATTTGAGAATAGAGAGAGTCCTTAATTTCCTTTCTTGCTTTCTGATACTTAGGTATTTACATGGTTATTTGAAAAACTAGATTTGAATTATGCAGACTTGTGGGACTTTTAAAAATAAGATGTAGAAAATGAGAATTTTCCTTGTCAAATCTTCCTTCTCCTCCTCTTCTAATCTTTCAAAATTGCAAAATAGATATTGCAGTCACTGAAATTCCAGTTTCAATTGTCTTTCACTTATCATTCCTGAATAATAACATATCAAATGTAATCGAAACTTTATACAGTTTAAAAAGACGGTTTCCTTTGAGTGTAACAGCAATAAACTTAAGTGGAACTTTGAACCATGTGTCTTTCAGAGAGTTGTTGGAAGATTTAAAATTCAGGATGATGGGCCGGGCGGTGGTGCTGGAGGTAAGGTGCCTGCCTTACCGCGCTAGCCTTGGACGGACTGTGGTTCAATCCCCCATGCCCCATATGGTCCCCCAGGCCAGGGGCGACTTCTGAGCGCATAGCCAGGAGTAACCCCTGAGCGAAACTGGGTGTGGCCCAAACCCCCCCCCCCAAAAAAAAAATTCAGGATGATATGTAAATAATAAATACTAAGGGATTTTTCTATGCTGAAACCCTTTTTTTTTTTGGTGTTTGGTTTTTGGGCCACACCCAGCGGTGCTCAGGGGTTACTCCTGGCTGTCTGCTCACAAATAGCTCCTGGCAGGCACGGGGGACCATATGGGACACCAGGATTCGAACCAACCACCTTTGGTCCTGGATTGGCTGCTTGCAAGGCAAACACCGCTGTGCTATCTCTCCGGGCCCGCTGATACACTTTAATGAAGCACTTTATATTACATTGAAACACTTTAATGATACTACATTGGGACTTTTACTCACTGTTCCTCTTGTAAAAGATATGCTTATGATTTTAGGACACTAAATGTGGTGATAAGGGATAATTGAAATGGAAATATAGAAAATGGAAGATTTATAAAAGAGAGAATAGGGTAACTTCTGATGAATTCTTTAAATTAAGAAATTTTACCAACAAGTTTATAAGCCTTATTCCTTCCAAAGTCAAACTTAATGACCTCTGTACCTAGTGCAAAATGGTATAACCTAAAGCAAATTCACAAATTTCTTTGAAGCATGACAAAACCACTTGAAGAATAGTTGCTCACAGAAATTCGACATTATTGTTATTGATTTTTGGCTTTTAGACCATGCTTACTGGTGCACAGAGATTATTCCTGGCCCTGTGCTCAAGGATCATTTTTTTTCCTTTGTTTTTTTGGGCCACTCCCCGCGGTGCTCAGGTGTTACTCCTGGCTATCTGCTCAGAAATAGCTCCAGGCAGACACAGGGGACTATATGGGACATTGGGATTCGAACCAACCACCTTTGGTCTTGGATTGACTGCTTGCAAGGCAAATGCCACTTTGCTATCTCTCCGGGCCCAAGGATCACTTTTTGTGGGTAACAGGGGACCATAAAGGTAAGTGGGTCCTGGAGATGGAGCTTGGGTCAGCCATATCCGAGGCAAATGTCCTACCTGCTGTACAAGTTAGTCTGGTCCTAACTTGACAATTTCTTAATAGTTCTATTATAACTCAGGCTGAGCTTCTCTGTCACTTTCCTAAGGAAAATAAGAAGTTCAGTGATTGTATATCAGTTGTCATGAACAGGCAAGCATCTTGGATGAGAGCAGGGATTAGCTGTGCCCTGACGTTAATTTAATCTCATCTCAATCAGTCTCTTGGTGACTGACTGCCTTTTGCTAGGTTTTTTTTCCTACCTGTAGTCCATTTGCTGTTTGTGAGCAGACATTGTTAATTATTGCTTTCTTGAAAGTTAGTAAATTTTAGGAATACTACTGCCTCATGAGAATGTTGAAATGATGAAATATTTAGATATGTCACATTATGGCAATTGCTATAGAGTTGTGCTCAATGAATGTTAATGAGCATTGTGATTATTGCCATACTTTCTCTTTTTTTCTTGACCCTATTTTACTTTTGAGATTTTGAGTAATTCTGAAATATTCATCTTGCTATTATTTTATAAGCTATGGACAAGCTAGATAGAAATTATTAGGCACTGTCAGGCAGTTTATTTTAGTTATTTCAATCGTAAGAACATCCCAGATAAGAATTCCCCTTTTTGCTTCATAAGTGTGAAGTGAAATGATTCAAGAAGAGTAAACTTCACAGCTATATGACCTTAAGCAAATAATGGAAAGGACTTTTACTTATGGGATGTCTTAGCTTCCATAGCTTGGACTTCTTCCACTGTATTGTCTAAACAGGACTTAAATAGTCTTAAAAAGTGTGCTGATACTCTTACTGTGGTAAGGTGAAATTTTGTCAGTTGCTTCTAAAATCTAGCAACTACCCCCACCATGGATTTCCATATATGATTGATTTGATAGGTGGCAAATATCTTTGTATTATGATTAGATATTTTTCTTAGGTTGGCAATTCAGTAATGTAAGACAAATAGAAGGGTATATATAGTATGGCATCAAATCAAAGATTATAACCAGGATTATAAGAGCTGCTAATTTTCGGAGTATTAAATGAAGAAGTATTTGTCTTAGAATTGAAATATTCCAGGTCTTTTAGCACTGTGTACTTGAAAAATAAAACAGTATTTGGATATTACTGATATGAGTATAAGAATACTCATATACTCCTACTGATATGAGTATATAAATATCTTTCTAGATTTTATGACTGTCAGGCTGTTATTGAATGTTCCACTGTATTTACTATGATAATAGAACATTCCTGCGTAAGTCTGAGGGTTATAAAACATTACTAATCTAAATTGCTCAGATCATAATACTATACTTTGACCTTTACAGATGTGGCATAAAAACTGTTTAAAAATAGAACTGGGAAACATATTTTTAGACTAATCTCCTGTTTGCCATCTTTTGATGCTCTAGTTGATTTCACCTTAATAAAACCAGACTACACCGTGGTGTTCTTTTTCATTGACCATTGATTAGGAATAAATCCCCATTAAAACTATAAAGTGGAAGACATATCATTGTATAATAAAATTAATATAAGACCTTGGTGATAAATTGGAGCCCTTGTTGAAAGCCAAGATTAAAAGTAAAAAAGCCAAGATTAAAAGTAAAAAGTTGGGGCCCGGGAGATAGCATGGAGGTAATGTGTTTGCCTTTCATGCAAAAGGTCATCGGTTCGAATCCCAGTGCCCCATATGGTCCCCCGTGCCTGCCAGGAGCAATTTCTGAGCATGGAGCCAGGAGTAACCCCTGAGCACTGCTGGGTGTGACCCAAAAACCAAAAAAAAAAGTAAAAAGTTATAACAATGCTAGTGTACTGAAGAAAAACTGCTTAGTTCATTGCTCAATATATTGTTTCGAGTCCTGCTATCAGTGTAGTCATTGGAAGGTGTGAAACAGGTGGTAAGCAGAAAGCATCAAGTGTATTAATAAATAGCTCAGACTAATTCCAGTAATATGAAACTCGTTGCAGAAGAGAGAGTGGCAGATCAGATAGTGACTCAGAAAGCAAAGTCCAAGAAATGACTCAAGCACTGAAACACTTTAAGTATTCCTTTATGGATATTTCAATAAAAGGAGTGATCACTTCCCTTTTCAAGACACTAGAAACTATTTCTTGCTAGTATTTCAGTGAAAACCTCCAGGAACAGTTGTGTTTTATTAGTAGGAAGAAACTTCAATGTGACTATGACGTGTTTCTCAAGGATGGGCCCTGTGGCCCAATGTGGGCCCTGTGGGGTTTCAAAAGAACCACTGATAAAAATAGCGTAGGTGGGGGCCACAACTTTGAAACTAAGGAGACATCTCGTAGGACAGTTAAAGCTGCAAGAAAGCAACAAGATTGGAAGAGGGCCACAGATAGAAAATGATTAAGAAATACTGCTTTAATATACTAAAGGAGGTAATAGAAGCCCAAGGTAAACCTATCTTGTTGGAAAATTCCAGAATATAGACAGTTTTGAATCTTCTTTTTCTAACGCTACCATGCTAGTGGCATGATAATATGGTAATATTATTATGATAATATTATGATAATCTGGTACAGTAATATGCATTAGTACTACCCCCCCACCCCATCAGCTTTAAGACTATTAGAGAAAGGGAAGAAAAATACTTTGGGATTAGGAGTGGAAAGACAATCAAGTTTGGATGCTTTACTTTGTGTAATTTTATAACAAATTTATAAGATAGGCAGTTGCCTGAGTATACAGCTCTGGGACAAGGCTTGCTCAAAGTCAAACACTTTGTATTAGTGATGGATTCCAAGTGACAAGCTTAGTATCAGTAGAAAGCCTCAATTGGACTTTATACTGTTACCTTCCTATTATAAATGGGTCCTAACAAAATGTGAAGATAAAACAAAGGAATTTTTTTCTAATGTGTTAATGTCTATTAGATTTTAAGAAGTTGGTTGGGAAGAAAAGACGTTCTGAAGAGACAAAGAAACTCATAATCTTTGGCAGCTGTGGTTTAGACATTACTCAGATTTTATTGAGTTAGTGTTTTGAGAAAGTGCTTCTTAAACTTCACTGTGCAAATAAAATTCCCCAGAGGATTTTCTCATATGCCAGTTCTGATTTGTTAGGTCTGGCAGTGCTGGAATTCTAGAGTTTTGGTTTATTTATTGGCTACATCCTGTGATGACCAGGTTCTAGACATAGGTTTGGCCTTTGAGCTAGCTTCTACTGGTACTTGGGGAACCCGGGTATTCCACATGTTAACATATGGGTGCCAAACCTATGAGCTAGCCCGGGTCCAGTCTCTCCCATCAGTGGGGATTCTATTTGTTTGTGTATTTTTGACTACCTCCAGGCCTTGCCAATGAGAACTAAAGTAATTACTTGAGGTATTTTATTAACAGAATAGAAGTGATTATTTTTATGAGAAGGTTTTAGGCAATGGTGGCAATGAATACATACTTAAAAAGAGGAGGGTTGAAAGAAGAATATGACAGTAGTAAAAGCCTGAAGGTGTATCATACAGATGAATGAGAGGTGGAAGACCACTGCAAGGAGACTGGCACTTCCCAAAGCACAGAGTTGGGAAATTTAAGTTGAACATTTTAAAGAAACTTCTGGAAGCAAAGCATGGCATACAGTTAAAGATCTCTACTATTAAGACCTGTGTTTGGCAGGATTTGACAGTGAATTTGGACTGGCTTGAATGGATCCCTTTCTTCTGAGAGTTTAAACTGTCTCATAGCAGGATTATTACTCAAGTGGTTGAGTAAAAGATTTGGAGGTAAATGCAGATATTTAGGATGATGGAATGTTGAAGTAGTTTCTAGAATGGGTTGAATGAGAATAGCTGGAAACTGCAAGAGATGTTACTAAATTGTTATGGTTCATGAGTATTTTGGTAAAGCTATGGGTGGTGTTCTTTACATGACTGAAACCCAAACACAATTATGTATGTAATTAAGGTGTTAAAATAAAAAAAAAAAAAGAATCACTCTCCTTTAAAAAAAAAGATACCAACTGCTAAAAGTGGTCTCACTGTAAATGAGGAGAAAAGTCAAAGATGTTAAAGACACATGGAGTGACTAAAGGGAAGGAGTAAGAAAAATTAGCTTTTGAGCTGTGCAAGTGACAGGCAAGTCCTTCTGGTCCCTTTAAGGAATTTTATTTTTTGACTCTTGACTTTCTCTCTCT
>PVKC010024348.1:0-16850 GCA_004027635.1 Crocidura indochinensis | reverse complement strand
AATCGATTTTTTTGTTTTGTTGTTGTTGTTGTTGTTTTGTTTGTTTTTGGGTCCCACCCAGCAGTGCTCAGGGATTACTCCTGGCTCCATGCTCAGAAATTGCTCCTGGCAGGCAGGCACTGGGGACCATATGGGGCATCAGGATTCGAACCGATGACCTTTTGCATGAAAGGCAAATGCCTTACCTCCATGCTATCTCCCGGGCCCTGAGTAATCTATTTTTGAGCACAGAGCCAGGAGGAACCCTTGAGCACTGTTTGAGCACTGTGGGTGTGGCCCCAAAACAACAACAACAACAACAAAAAACAAATTACTCCCCATCTGCACAACATTGGTCCTAATATCATCATTGCTGTCATTTTATTAATTTTGAGGCCACACCAGAGGTGCTAGAGCTGGTTGCAAGGAGGTCACTCCTCACTCGATGTTTGAGAATTGCTTTTGGTAGGCTCAAGGATCAAACCCAGAGCTCCAACACAGAACATGCATTCCCACTGCACTATTTCCCTGACCCAGACCTCACTTTTCATGCCTCAGTTTCCTCAAAAGCAAACTGGATTGGGTATGATCACACCGTGAGGAGGATGGTGTAATTGGGATTGCCTGAGCCAGCCCCTGCAACATTAGGGAGATCTAATATCCCTCAAGGGACATGCCTGGCTTGGGTGTGATAATACCTGTGCCATGCATTGGTGGCATGGGAATTGGCACTGACTCCTCTGACCTCCATGTGATGCACTTAAATCCAGTGGGCTTTCCCTTGGGACCTCAGTCTTTTTTTTATTTATCAGAGGAGTGTTGGACCTGGGGCTGGAACAACAGTGCAGTGGGTAGAGCACAAACCTTGCACATAGCCATCTCAGATTTGATCCTACCATTCCAAATGGTCCCCTGAGCCCATGAGGAGTGACTCCAAAGCACAGAGCCACCTGTGCACCACTGGGTTTGCCCCTCACATATAAAGGTGGGGGAGTTGATAGGTTTAGGTAACTTTGAGGTCCTTCTGGACTGAGGTATTTTGGGGAATTGGACTCAGCTGATTCAGTAGAGGCAGGATTCAGTGACCCTGCCCTGAGTTGGTGGATGGGCCTTTAAGAATTCAGCATACCATATTCAGTTGCCAGCCCAGCCTGCTTGGGGGTGGGCCAGGGGTTTGGTGGGGTGTCAGGTCAGAAGAGGCACCAGCTGTGCACGTGGCTGTGGTTTAAGAGGGCTGCTGCAGTCATCATAGGTTGCGTGTGTGAACGTGCATGACTCTGTGAACAGATGTGACTGTCAGAGCTCAATGGGCCCCAAGCAGGCTCGTGATAGTGTCTGCATGCATTCTTGTACGTGTGTTTTTTTTTTCCTGTGGGTGTCTGTATGCATGTTGTCTGTCTGAAGATTCAGGCACTCCTAGGAGACAGGGTGGGTTGAGTTCCAGACCACCACAAAGAGATAAATCCTTATATCATGAGTCACCACCTTTGGGGTTTCCTAGTGCATATAAAGTATGGTTATACTACAGTCTATTAAGAGAGTGATAGTACGGTGCCTAAGAAAGAAAGCAAGGCACAGCCCTTCAGTAAACGTGACCCAGAGGCCCAAAGCAAGCACATGCGGTGGGAGAAGTGTCAGTAGCCTGACACATAGTTGTCACCAGCTTTCATAAGAAATACAGTCTGTAAGGCACAATAAAGAAATGTGCAATAGGGCTTGAAGAGGTATTATAAGGTTTAATGCACTCGCCTTGCATGCAGCCAACCATAGTTAAGCCCCCAGCATCACAGGATGTCTTGAGCATTACTGGGTGGGACCCTGGAGCTCTTGAGCTGCCTGAGTAGCTGATTCAAGATGATGGTGCACTGAAGGACCAGGCAGAATACATTCCTAGCAATGAATTGCCAGCCTATTGAATCACCAGGAGGGGCCTCTGGAGTACAACTTAGAAGCACATCACCCATAAGCCCCCATTGTACAGTCTAATGAGGTGCATGTCTGTGCACATATGTATCCACGTGTGCCTGGCTTAGCACCATGCACAGAGGCTTGGTACATCTACACATTACTGCTTCAGCCATATATACACTGCAGGGGCCCAAACAGAGCCTGGAGTAGCAGATGCTCTCTGGGTCTGATGTCTGAGCAAACAACATTTATGCCTCTGCTGCATGTTCACATGGCTACCGGTGCATATTTAATTGTCTCAGAATGAGCCTCACTCCCATGTGGGTCTCCTTGCACATGGGCCCTTTTGCTTTCCTTTCTTCCTTCTTTCTTTCCTTTATTCCTTATTTCTTTGCTTCTTTTTCTTTACTTCCTTTCTTTTTCTTTCTCCCTCTTTCCTTCCCTCCTGCTTTCTTTCTTCATCTCTTTATTCTTTTTCTCTTCCTTTCTTCCTTCCTTCCTGCTTTCTTTCTTCATCTCTTTATTCTTTTTCTCTTCCTTTCTTCCTTCCTTCCTTTCTTTCTTTCCTTCCTTCCTCCTTCCTTCCTTCCTTCTTTCTTTCTTTCTTTCTTTTTCTCTCTCTGCACTCAGGGATCCCTTTGACTTGAACACATCAGGGATATCTAATGTGTTGCTGGGAGGATGAAACACATACGAGGGTTTGGCCATATGCAAGGCAAGTGCCATTATACTATCACTCCTTCCTCTCAGAGGGTCCTCTTTAGGGAACCTCTAAACCTTTCATCTCAAGTCTGGGACAAGTTCAGCGAGATGGAAAAAAATCTCTGGCTCCTGTGATAGCACCCCCTCCTGTGCCCTTAGATAGCCTCTGCCCTGGAATGCTTGTGTTCATTTATTTCCGTTTCCTCCTACCTGCAGTGGTTGAGCCAGCCCTGCCTTGCCATGTCCTTACAGCTCTTATACCAGCCCCAAGAGACAAAAGACAAGAGTTAACTACATGCTCACTCTTCAAAACAGCAAGCAGAGACTCCATGAGGTAGAGGTTTGCTCATGAGGTTCGCCTGATCCTAGGTCGAGTAAGTCCAGAATAATCAGAGGAGTCATGAATAGGGGGGACTCTTCTCTCACAGGACTAGGATTAGGACAGCTCACTCCACCCAGGAGGCTATGGAATTGGGACCTGATGAGGTCAGAGCAGCTGTTGTAGCACCAAATCTAGGAGATACCTCAGAAATGAGGTCCCAGTCACTACTATCTTGATTAGTCAGCTTCAGCTGATCCTGAGATGCTCCCTCCATTTTGTTACCCACAGTCTGGGGTCCTTCTGCACTTTGGTAGGTTCTCAGCATGAAGATCCATCTGCACACTCAAGGAAATGGGATTCACCTCACGACTGATAGACTCCTGACCCAGTTGATTACAATAGGGCTGTGATCTGGAACTGCCAGAATTCAACCTGGAGAATTCACTTCAACTTGGTGTTCTAGACTTCCACATTGGTCTGGTCCCAACTGTCCCCTTCACAGCTAGTTCCCTGGCATTGCAAACTGCTCACTCCTCCCTACATCTCTCCTGAAGCCACATACTGCTTTTGTCTTCTAGATCTGCATTTTGCCTTTGCCTTTATCCTTTTTTTTTGTTTTTGTTTTTGTTTTGGGGTCATACCTGGCAGAACTCGGGGGTTACTCCTGGCTCTATGCTAAGAAATCGCTCCTGGCAGGCTTGGGGGACCATATGGGATGCCGGGATTCAAACCACCATCCTTCTGCATGTAAGGCAACCGCCTTATCTTCATGCTATCTCTCCAGCCCCTGACTTTATTCTTTTTCATCTTCCTACAAATCCACCTCCTCCTGAAGTCTTTTCTCCATCACCCTCTTTATATAATCTATAGTTGTCATGCTTGACCCTCACTTGATGACAAGAACTTTAATTCATTTACTTAGCTTAGTGCCCAGAAAGAGTCAATGTACAGGGAGGAGGAACTGCTGAATAAACAAATAAATGAACTAATTAGATAAAAAATCGTTGGTTTTGTATTTGGGCCACACTCTGTTGCAGAGCTCAGAGGTTACTCCTGGCTCTGCCTCAGAAATCACTCCTGGCAGGTTCCAGTTCCATATGGAATGCAGGTGATTGAACCTGGGTTGGCTGCATGAAAGGTTGCCCTCCTCTCCTGTTGTGCTATTGCTCCAGCCCCTAGATCAAATTGTAATGAACTATCTACTCTTCCACAAGTCCAACTTCCCAAAATCCTTCCTGTTCTCTACACTCAAGCTTGCTTAGATATATGCTGCTCTGGAATCCTGAATATCTGCTGTGGGTAGTATGTCCACTTGGGGCCTCCCCAGCAGCCCCATCTTAGTACATCTCTCCCACCAGGGACATGCATCACCACCAGCACTTGCCCAGCTCTCTACTTCTCTCATCCTTTCTGGCCAAATCCTTCAGGTTATTGCTCTTTTGCCACTTTCTCCAGGATATCTTCCCTGAGCTCTTTGCCATCTCAAGTGCTGTTGCAGAGTATCACCTTTTTTCTGGTTTCTCCATCACCTGGCCTGCCTGTGCAAACTTGTATCTAAGCCGTTTCTTTTCTTTTTCCTTTTTTTTTTTGGGGGGGGGGTTTGGTTTTTGGGCCACACTCAATTGTGCTCAGGGGTTACTCCTGGCTCTGCACACAGAAATCGCTCCCGGCAGACCCGGTGAACCATATAGGATGCCAGGATTCAAACCACCATTCACCCTGGATCCGCTGCATGCAAGGCAAACGCATTACTGCTGTGCAATCTCTCAGGCCTCCAATCTAAGCCTTTCCTACGTGGCCCAGTAAGAGAAGAATTGGAACAGGATGGGGATATTGGAAAGGGTCATGTATGGGCAGGTGCATGTGACTTTAGAATATATACTTGCATGAAAATTCAGTTCCACTCCAAGATAGTTCAAGCTGAGGCTACATTCTACCAGGGAGGCAGAGAGGGCACCTGCCGACTGAGCACATGGTAGAGACTCAACGAGCAGGACCCAGTCCCTACTCTGGCTGACTCCACCTGGGATTATATGGTAATGGGGTCTTGGTTCTGCCTTAGGAGCTCCATCTTGTCGCAGCTCTGTCCCCTGTCATGACCTAGTGTCACTTCAGCTCAGGCTCCAGGCTCCCTTCAGAAAGAGCTAGGGAGAGAGGACTGAAGTGAGCAGCTTTCAAAAGCCCACTAGGGGGCAGGCATGGTGTTCCAGAGAGAAGCAGGGATGTCTAACACAAGCCTGAATTCTTAAGTGGCTCATACTGGAGGGAGAGCAGTGCCAGTGATGATAAACTGACACACTGACTCTGGCTACAGTGAGAAGACAGTGGACAGTGACTGTCCCCATCTCAAAGGTCTGGCCCAAGAGGACACATGTCCAAGACTTGTCAAGTCTCAGCCACTTACACTTTCTCTCTCTTCCTTCCTTCCTTCCTTCCTTCCTTCCTTCCTTCCTTCCTTCCTTCCTTTCTTTCTTTCTTTCTTTCTTTCTTTCTTTCTTTCTTTCTTTCTTTCTTTCTTTCTTTCTTCTTTTCTTTCTTTTTTTTTTTCTTTCTTTCTTTCTTTCTTTCTTTCTTTCTTTCTTTCTTTCTTTCTTTCTTTCTTTCTTTCTTTCTTTCTTTCTTTCTTTCTTTCTTTCTTTCTTTCTTTCTTTCTTGCTTTCTTTCTTTCTTTCTGTCACATCTGGCTGTGCTCAGGGGTTACTCCTGGCTCTGCGCTCAGAAATCACTCCTGGCAGACTCAGGGGAGCATATGGGATGCCAGGGATGGAACCTGGGTTCATCCTGAGTAGGCTGTGTGTGAGGCAAACGTCCTTCCATTGTGCTATCACTCTGGCCCCAGCCACTTACACTTTCTATGAAACAATACTGGGTGTTCTCCATCTTTGTTTGCAAGAATGTTTTGGAATACTAGGCTGCCACAAGGAGGTGTAGAGTAGTCCACAGCCAGAAAAGCACTGCATGCAAGTGTCTTTCATGGCCGACCTGCCTGACTGCTAGGCTCTAGCTATCTGTGGGGCATCACTCCTATGAGCCCTGGATATCCCATTTCTGCTCTCCTATCAGAAAGAGGGTTGATCCCCCTTTCTTCCCTCTCTCTCCTCCCCCTCTCCATGACCCTTTGCCAAGTCCTTTCCACAAGTACAACTATCACCACAGTCTCCACGACCCTCCTCTAAACCATCCAGGAAGCACCAGCCTCAGGCCACTCTCCTGCCTCCAGTCCCCTCCAGTTCATGTTGTTCAGGCAATCCTGCAGCAAAGAGCCTGCTGCATTAGTTTCCTCTCCGCATACCACCTCCCACTGAGGACCAGAGCTTCTGATGGAGAGCGAGCTCCTGCCAGCAGACCCTCCCACCTGTCCTGATACCCAGCCTTTCCCACCTCCATCCCTAGGCACATCTTTCCTCTCACATTGCCAAGACCCTCCTAGTTTCAACCTGAAAGTTATCTTTTCTAAAGAATTTTCCTGGAACAGGATGGTGGTTTAAAGAACTGGAGTACATGCTTTGTAGGCACAAGACACAGGATTGATTTCTGACACCATGTGGTCTCCAAGTACTACAGGAGTTAGCCCTGATAAGAGACTGAAGTAGTCCCTGAATATCTCAAGGCAAGGCCTCCCCCAACCAAAAAATGTTTCAAATTAATCTCTGTAAATGGATTCCAGTCCTGGAACCATTGCCTGTCCCCTTTGTGTCCAGCTGCAAAACTTTCAGATCTGAAGCTCATCACATTTTCCTCTGGGCCTGTTTTCAGATTTGTCACATGCATGATCTAGGGAAAACAGAACTCTGGAGAACACACCCTATTCTTTGGGCCACCAATGATGTGCTATGAACCACATAGGATACTACTTGGCATCACGTTGCATACTGGTGCATCCAGGAGACATGAAAGCTTGTTGGGGAAGAAGAATGTCCAGAAACCACACAACTAACATTACAAACTTCTTAATCTCTCTCTTTCTCTTCTAAGTCCCCTTCCTGGTCTCTCCTCCACTTACAGTTGTCCTCTTGCCTGCCAACCCAGTTGCAGTTCCAAGCCAGCCAGCACCCAGCTTCCTGCTGTCTCAGCTGTAAGAGAACCACAGAAGCTCTTTAAAGAACCAACTCTGGTCTGGGGTAATGGGTAGGAAGTGTCCCTGCAGGAAGACCTGGAGAGGATCCAGATTCCTGAAGAGGAGAAAGTGATTATGTGACTGTGAAATAAACCTGCTCTAGGGGTCATCACTACAAGGGACATATTACTTTCCTGTGAGTTCTAGGAGCTTGGACACTCTGTCGCTCAGAGAACTGGATGGACTAAGTCTTATTTTTGCAGACTATGCCCACACAGAGAGCTGATCAGTGGAAAAAGATGATGCAGCAGAAGTGGTGACTGGTGACCATTCAGTCTCCAGCCAGCGGGTGAGACCAGTCAACGGAAACAGGCTGGGGGCTGGAGAGGCAGTTGGATGAGGCTGGGGCAATAATCAGGTGTCCGGAGGGCAAAGGTGGGGCGGAAGGGGGTACGTCAGAGCATTTGTATAGTGGATACGTGTCAAACCTGGTGTGGAGGTGGTGTGGGAGTGGATGAGCAGAAAGGCTGATAAACTAAGATGGCCCTGGAGGTGTTTGGAGAGCAGAGTCAGGCCTCCAGATGCCAGGCAGGTCACTAGAGGTATGCCAGAAATGGTGCTTTCCAACCCCCCTGTACAGCCTCCATATTCCATCTCTGACACAAACAGGATGCTCTCTTCAATCCATTTTTCTTTTTGTTTGTTGGGTTTGGGGCCACACCTGGCAGCACTCAGGGATTACACCTGGCTCTACACTTTGAAATTGCTCCTGGCAGGCTCAGGGGATCATATGGGATGTTGGAAATCGAACCAGGGTCTGTCCTGGGTCAATCGTGTGCAAGACAAATGCTCTACCACTGTTCTATCATTCCACCCCTTCAATCACATTTTTGTTTGTTTATCTGTTTGCTTTTGGGTCACACTTGTCTGAGCTCAGGGCTTTTTCCTGGCTCCAGGAATTACTCCTGGAGAGCTAAGGGGGATCATATAGAATGAGTAGGTCAGCACATGGAATACTAACACCCTACCCACTGTACTATCTCTCTAACCCTATAAATATGAATATATATATGTATATATAGGGTTAGATATGTTTATATATATTTGGACAAAAAAATAATTGTGAGAGAACAGGAAGGGAGGATCTAGATCCTGGAGCAGAGGAGGACATGTGCTCAGAACCCCCAGTGCCATCAATGGATTGTAAGCAGAGAAATAAGCAGGTCAGAAATGTAATTATGGCTGCCATGTGGAGCGTGTCAGGAAGGAGGTAGCAGTAGGAAGGAGAAGCAGTCCTGGGGCATCTGGGTGTAGGGTGAGGTGGACACAGGGCATCTCATTTCATAAGCACATGGAGGAAGAGCAGGGGCTAGCCACAGATCCAAGATGCTGGGAGATGGGGAGAGACTCAGAAGAGGTGCCCAGAGGTACCGAGAGGAGGTAAGTGGATAAGAGACAGCTGGGAGGAAAGAAGGCAGGTGACATGGGAACCAGGAACCTGAGCATCTATCCACAGACATTGGACTGCCCTGCTGGGGTGAAGGGAATGGGGGCTAGGGGGGATATGAGGAAGATAAAGAGTAATAGGAAGATCTGGGTGGGATCCAACCTTGCCAGCAAGTAGGTGGGTACCTGGGAGGCAGGAAATAGGGACTGTCCCTATTTCTCAAGAGGTGGGGCAGGCCTGGATGTGGATGGGCCTGAGGATGGGCTTGGGGTCTTGGTTCAGGTGTCCTGGTTCTTCTGCCTCAAAAACACAGGAAAAAAACATAGAGGAAAATCCCAGGCTGACTTAAAGAAACATTGCAGAGAAAGAGAAAATCTCAAAGGCCTTAGAAACAAAATAATGATAAATGGTTTCCAGTAGGAACTTGTCACTGGGTTGAGGCAAGAAATAGAGAAGGGAACAATACAACATGGGTGGAGGAGCACAGCACTCTGGAGGAATAGAGTGCTAAAAGGGGTATAAAGAAAGAAAGGCTGAGGGAAACAGAGAGAAACTGGGGACATTAATGAAAGGGAATGGACATTGGTGAAGGATCAGTGCTTGAGCATTATACAACCGAAACCCAATTATGAGTGTCTTGTAATGTACAAATTACAATTATTTTGGGACCGAAGAGATAGCACAGCTGTAGGATATTTGCCTTGCATACAGCCAATCCAGGACAATATTTGGGGGGGGTCACACCCAGCAGCGCTCAGGGGTTACTCCTGGCTCTATGCTCAGAAATCGTCCCTGGCTTGGGGGGAACTTATGGGATGATGGGAGATCGAACCGTGGTCTATCCTAGGCTAGCCCTTGCAAGGCAGACACCTTACCTCTAGTACCGCCTCTCTGCCCCCCCCCCCGAACAATTATTTTATCAATAAAAATAAATAGAAAAATATAAGTAGAATCCCAGGCCACAGAAGCAGCAGCCAAATGGGCAGAACAGTCATCCCCTCATTTGCAGGCCTTGGGAGTCAGGCATATATGACTGTCTCTCAGGAGACAGGATTCTGTCCCTGCCTAGCTGCCAAACTCGGGGTTCTGGGCACACCTTCTCACTCCAAGGTTACTGGGAAGCCACAGACATCTATGCAGGGGCCTTTCCTCCCACTCAAATCTGTGAAGACATGTTGCTGTTGCCACTGGCCCACAGAGGGTTGGTTTCTGAGGAAATAGGTCATACCAACTCCATGCCCTGTGCTCTCTAGTGCTGGCTTTCACAGGCACATGGTTGGGGGTGGGAGGGAGTTAGGGAAGAAGGAGGCATGAGTGCCAACATTGCCCAAGGCAGCCATAACTGTTTGCCATCTTCTGTCTTATCACTGCCCCAGGCCGACATTTGACTCATTCCAGGAGAAAGTCATATGAAAGAGACAAGAAGGGGTTCAATGGAGCTGTGCTAAAGAGGACCCAACTCTAGAGGGCTCTGTCTCTTCTGCTCCACACTCACTGTCTGGGAGAGAGGAGGATGCATCAGTTCTGTTGTCCACCTTTTCTTGTTTGTTTATTTGGACCCCACCTGGCAGTGCTCAGGGCTTACTTCTGGCTCTGCACTCAGGGATCACTGCTGGCAGGCTCAAAGGACTGTTTGGGGTATTGAGGATTGAATCTAGGTCAGCTGCATGCAAGACAAGTGCCTTTACCACTGTAGTATTGCTTTGGATTCAAACTTCCCACCTTTATCTCTACCCATTCACATCACTCAGGCATGTCAAGGGGCAGGAGAGGGGGCAACACAAACCACAACGAAGGGGATGCAAACAGAAAGCAGGCCGGATACAAGGAGCTTCCTCTTCAAACTACTCTAATTCACCAAGCCCTTATGTCTCATCTCCAAGAATGCCAACAGCCATCACAGACATGTGGTGATCTGTGACAAAAGCCAGCAGGGTCAATCTCTAAATAGAGGATTAGGGTTGACTGAAATCCCTGGCTGGGTGCCTTTTCCTGGCATTGCAAGCTCTAGCTAGTGACATAACTTCTCTGGGCTTCTTTATGCATAAAATGGAGATACAGCAGTGAATGTAATTGTAGGTAACTCTTGTAGTAACAACAGCATGGGCTAAAGCGATAATACAGGGGCAAGGCATTTATGTTTGTGTGGCCAACCCCAGGTTCAATCTTGGCATCCCATACAATTCTCTGAGTCTGCCAGGAGTGATTGCTGAGTGCAGAACAGAAGTAACCCCTGAGCACTACTGGGTGAGACCTTGAAACAGAAAAAATAACCACAGTAGTAATAATGACATTTCAATAGGAGTAGAAGGATGTATTTATTTTTGGTCTCCCAAGTGGTGCTCAGGAGGCCCCAGGATCCCTTCTAGAGATTCTAGGCCAACCAGGCTGGAAGTTCAGCTTCAGGCCTGGAGGAGCTTGGGGGCCCCAGGGTGACTGATACCTAGTGAAGCTCAGGGATCCATGTGGTGTCAGGATCAAAGTGCATGTGCCTTACCTCCTGGACTCTCTTCAATCTAAAAGTCGAGGATTATGGATATAACACAAGGTAACCGCTTCCCTGGACAGCTCCTGGGCCAGCCCATCTGGCTCCCACCAGGCGATGTGCGAAGTCCACATCTGGTCTCAGGATTTTCCAGTAGGAAAGATTCCTAGTCCTTTCACTCCTTACTCTGGCTTCATTCCTTCATTTCTGAAGCCCAGGGGAAGGGGGCTAAAGAGTGACACTGACTCACCTCACTTCGGGCTGAAGGCTGCCTTGGAAGCATTTTCCACAGATCTCATCTGCTCACACCTCACCTATGCACTGAGGGCCCAGGCGAAAATTTGCTTGAGGTGCAGATTCTGGGTCCTCTCACACACCCTGAACCAGAATCTAGTGTTCAGGTAATCTGCCAGTCTAGCTGAACAAGCCCTCAGGAACTTTAGAGATCATGTGAAGCTAAACTTGGAGCAAAGTTGAGCCAGGTAGGGAAAGAATGGCTGTATGACCTCAGCTCCTCAGCAAAAATCTATGTCCTGCTAGGTAAAAGCTGAAGATTCAGTGAGTTCTCTGCAATTGTGGGGGTGAGGACTATTATTCTGGGCCTATGTAAACCAATTTCTGGAACTACCTGGCCTCAGGGTATGTACCCACAGTCATTTGAGAATCCAGCACTGCTAAGAACCCAATTTAGGAAGGATCAGGATGTTGGGGAGTCCAGGAAACAGAGTAACCCTACCCCTGTGATGCCTCGATAGAGAAGGGGTCCTCATTTGCCCTCAGCCCAGAGCCCATGGGGTACAGCCCCTTTTTTCCTGACTTCCCATCATTCGCTACCCCACTTGCCAATAGTTTCCCTTCAGCCTGCTGCATGGCCACAGACATTCGGGGGAGGAAGTCAGGCTCTATAATCAATAATCACTAATCAAGGTGATCTAAATCTCAGGAAATTCCTTGGGTCCCCCATCTGTAATGTATCTGTGCTGTTAAATCCTTTGTTGGGTATTTGTGAATCCACGAACAGACCCCAGAATGAGAAATTACTTCCCATCCCCTTATCCCCTTTTGGGGGGAGATCTTGGTGATATTTATCCGCAGCAAATAATAATCCACACAGACAAGAAGGTTAGGGTGTAAACGATTGGCAAAGAGAGAGAGTGAGAGAATCCTCTTGCAGCCTGCAAGCAGTTTTTTTGCAAAAGGCCCCTCTCCCCTGTCCATAACGTTATTGCTCACTCCACAGCGCCCCCGCCTGAAAGGTCTAGGTGGGGCATAGTCACAGAACACACAATCCTAAGGAAATATTTTTATATACAACAAATGCAAGAATAATCTTATGGAAACTTTTTCATGTACTACACCCATCTAATACCCTCTCACAACTGGCAGAGTGGGTTGTCATATAGGAGGCATGGAGAGAATGACTTGCCCATGACCTCTAGAGAGGGCACGTGGGGTATGATTTCCACATGGTTAACTTGGACACAAATGCTTGGTGGCTCGACAAGCTAGAGTCACAGGTTCCCAGAAGTGAAGTGCTGTAGATTCACTGTCTGTGGCACAACACAGCTGACTGACGAGACGGCTCTGCTCTATCCTGATTCTTCCAGACTCATATTTTTTTTTGCTGTTTATTTTATTTTATTTTATTTTTTTTGTTTGTTTTTTTTTGGTTTTTGGGTCACACCCGGCAGTGCTCAGGGGTTACTCCTGGCTCCATGCTCAGAAATTGCTCCTGGCAGGCACGGGGGACCATATGGGGCACCGGGATTCGAACCGATGACCTTTTGCATGAAAGGCAAACGCCTTACCTCCATGCTATCTCCCGGGCCCCCCCTTTTTTTTTTTTTTTGTTTTGTTTTTTGGGCCACACCCAGTGACACTCAGGGGTCACTCCTGGCTACGAGCTCAGAAGTCGCCCCTGGCTTGGGGGACCATGTGGGACACCGGGGATCGAACTGCAGTCAGTCCAACGCTAGCGTAGGCAAGGCAGGCACCTTACCTTTAGCGCCACCGCCCGGCCCTTGTTTTTGACAATTTTTAATAAAAAGGCTTTATACTCATACACAATAGATGAAGCTTAAAGAGCTTGTTCAGTAATCAAACAGGTTTAAGACAACCATTTATATCAGTTTCCATTTGTAAGGACTTTTTTTTCCCAATATCATTCTTTTTTTTTAAATTTTTTTTTTTATTTAAACACCTTGGTTACAAACATGATTGTGGTTGGGTTTCAGTCATATCAAATGACACCCCCCCATCACCAGTGCGATATTCCCATCACCAATGACCCAAATATCCCTCCTCCCCTCCCCGCCCCTACCAGTACTCTAGACAGGCTTTCCACTTCCCTCATATATTCTCATTGTTAGGATAGATCGCAATGTGGTTATTTCTCTAACTAAACTCATCACTCTTTGTGGTGAGATTCATGAGGTTGGTTGTAACATCCAGCTCTCCTCTCTTTTGTCTCTGAAAATTGTTGAGAATGTCTTTCATTTTTCTTAAAACCCATAGATGAGTGAGACCATTCTCTGTCTTTCCCTTTCTCTCTGACTTATTTCACTCAGCATAATAGATTCCATATACATCCATGTATAGGAAAATTTCATGACCCTCTCTCCTGACGGCTGCATAATATTCCATTGCATCCAGACTCATATTTTTGACCCTCACTCTCTTCCTCTCCCCTGCAACCTTAGGGAACCTGATAGGGGGCAGAGTCCACTGGGCCTCCCTGGCATCTTTATTGCAGAGGTCAAACCTGCTGAGTTGCCCCCTACACAAGGCTTTGGGGTCAGAGGTTTCGGGCCTGTGCTCTGCACTGGTAGCTGTGTGACCATGCAAGGGCAAGCCATACAACTTCTCTGAATCTATGTCCCTTCTGTCTTCATCCATGCCAATAAGAAGGGTCATTTCAAGTTAAGAATCAGGTACTTACCAGTCCTGCAATCCTCACTATTTCCATTTGCCCTGCCCCTATTCCTTTGAGCATTGCCCACACATGGTCCTCAAAGAAGCATTTGTTAGTAGCTGGAGTATAGCAGGTAGGGTGTTTACCTTGCAGCCAACCTGAGTTCAATTTTTGGCATCCCATATGGTTCCCTGAGCATCACCAGGAGCTAAGTATAAACTCTGAGCATTGCCAGATTGCCAAGTGAAATAATGACATTAAGATTCAGAGAGGTTTAGCGACTTTGAGGTCACACAGAGAGTGCACATCACTGCCTTTCATGGCTGATTGCCTCTGTTGAAATCACAGATTCCTCCTGAACAAGAGACCAAACCTTCCCAGGGAATCTTGCTCCTTATTTAGTGCCAGAGATGTTTTCTCTTGTTAGAATGGTTGTTCTAAAGATGCCAGAATACATGCCTTCCACTTCACTGTGAGAAGTATGAGGGAACAGAAGCACCTCCACAAAGCTGCTGCCCTGTTGAAGGCTGAGATGCCACAGATAAGTAATTCAGGAGGTGTGGAATCAGAAGTCACACAACACTGGACAGAAAATTGGTCTTGATGGCCTTTATTTTTTAATTAATTTGTTTATTTTGGTTTTGGGGCCACATCTGGGGGACACTCAGGGGTTACATCTGTTTCTGCACTCAGAAATTGCTCCTGGCAGGCTCGGGGGACCCTAGAGAGTGCCGGGGATCAAACCCGGGTCCGACCCAGGTTGGCAGCGTGCAAGGCAAATGCCCTACCTCTGTGCTATCACTCCCATCCCACCTTTAAAGAGGTGACCTTTTAAAGAGGAGTGCCACACACCCCGCTGTTAGGCAAATCCAGTGGCCCATATCTTGATGCTCTTCCTCCTTTTGGCTAGGTTTAGGTTCCCACACTTGACCATCAGAGCCCTGCACTCAATTATCCTGTGTCCTCATGTGCATACCCTGTGGTTGGGGTTCTCTACCAGGGTAGGTCCCAGACATTTTCATTCACCAGCTGTGCGGGTCCCCAGGGAGAAAGGCCCTGTTTACCGAGCAGAGCTGGGGCCCCTCCAGGTGCTGAGCACACATTCTCTGCACACTGAGCCAGCGAATGAGGGTAATGGTTATTATTAGTCTAATTTCTCAGATCAACAAACTGAGGTCAGAAAGATCAGTCAGTCAGAGTCACAGAGCAATGTGACTGATCAAAGAGTAGTGAAGGAAGGAGCAATGAAGAAGCTCAACATGTGGGGTTCCCAGCTTTTAGCCTAGGAGGCTGCAGCAGGTGGCATGCTTGGTTGTCCAGCTCTCCAACTCCTGGGGAGTCCCATCCACACAATGAGTAAGTGGAACCCCATGAATTAAGTAATCCTAACCACAGTTTTGGGGGGTATTGACAGCTGACCATGCCCCACCTCCCAGAACTGCAGCATCACCCTACAAAGATCCCCATGAGAGACCTGCATTAGGCCAGTAGTTTCAGCCTGTGGTGAGGGCAGCAGCTGGGGAAGAAGAGCCTGGGCAGTGCTTTAGCTGCAGCGACCATGGAATCAATTCCTGGACTTTCAGCCCTAGGGACTAGATTATTAGTTGATAATAAAAGCAGCCTTATTAGTCAATGCAATTAAGTCATCAAGAAATTCCCTAATGGCCACAGTACAGTGTGGGCAACAGGTTGGGTCCTCAATATTCTGACCTGATACTGATTCTAGAAGCTTTACAGAAAGGGAAAATGAAATTTCATCCCTGGGAACCGGTCAGAGAGGGACTGAGATCATAACCGGGACCTCCATCAGTATCAATCTGAGGTCTTCCTATCTGGGTCCTCCTTGTAGTGTCAGCCCGGCTCAGGGGAAGCCCTGGTGTCCTCTGAGATTCCAGCAGCTTGTCCTCTCTAGCAGTTCTCTAGGCTAGAGATTAGTCTTGTCCAGGTACTTTCAAACGCAGATGCCTATGTGGAAGAAAGAACAGCCAGAGCCAAAGATTCAGGGAATCCCTACCTGGAAGCCTCACTTCACTTCACACTAAAAACCACGGGGCTCCATGTGGCGCGCTTCCCCACAGGTAAAAGGGGGATTCCCATGTGCTATTCTGGGCTGATGACCAGGAAAAGAGAAGCATGGTAGAAGAACCGGCCTGGTGGCCTAGTGACCAGCTTGAGCCTTCCCTCCCCCACCAGGGACCCACTGTCTAGGCCACACCCTGCAAGGCAGAGGTCAAGCCAGGCTCTGGAAAAGGGCTGTTTTGGAAGGTTCAACCTGTGATGTAGCTAGAAGAAGGAGGTAATAACCATCTTCGACTTTTGCATCCTGGCTTAGCACAAGTCCAGCAAGATGGAGCTGAGCTGGAAAAGTCAGCTTAGTGGCTGGAATTATTTGGGGGGTCCCATAGGACTCCTAACCCTGCTCTTAGAGGCTCTAACTTTGGAAAGATCATGAAAAACAGTTTTCCCCCTAACAGATCGCTTAGCCTCAGTTTCCCTGGGGCAGTTTAATAAGGCAAGGCGGATGGGTTGGGATAACTTCGGAGGGGGAAGTGTCCCGCCTGGAATTGACAGCGGGGATGGCCCGTGCGGGGGATCCCCCTCCGCGGCTGCCCCGGACTCGTGACGGGTCATTTCCTTCCGTGCTCAGTCTCTCACCTCTCCTGTTTGCCTCCGAGGAACGCGGCCGCGGGGAAGCCAGCGCCAGGCCGGATTTCCTCTGCGGACCTGCGGCTCCGGCCGCTCGCCGCCCCGCTGACCCCGATGGACGCGGATTGCACGTGCGGGGTTGGGGCCCCGGGCGGGGTCCGGCCGGCCGCGCGCTTCGCTTCCTCCGCGAGACCCCTCTTGGGCCCTAGCGCCGTCGTTCCGATCGCCAGCGCCAACACGTCGTGGCGAGCAAGCGAGGCACGCGTGGGCCGGAAAGCCGGGCGCTAGGACCCCGCGGCGGCGAGGCCCGAGGGGGGCGTGGCGTGACGGCGGCACGAGTGGTATTTAAATCGGACCCGAGTCGCCTTCGCGCGGGTCGTGCTCCCGTGGGGC
>PVKC010024347.1:0-16865 GCA_004027635.1 Crocidura indochinensis | reverse complement strand
AAAAAAAAACAACCCCATTCACAATAGTGCCACACAAACTCAAATATCTTGGAATCAACTTGACTAAAAATGTGAAGGACCTATACAAAGAAAACTATAAAACTCTGCTCCAGGAAATAAGAGAGGATACGCGGAAATGGAAAACCACACCCTTCTCAAGCATGGGCAGGATTAACGTCATTAAAATGGCAATACTACCCAAGGCATTATACAGATTTAATGCGATCCCCACGACATTCTTCAAAGAAGTGGATCAGGCACTTTTTAAATTCATTTGGAACAATAAACACCCTAGAATAGTGAAAGTAATCATTGGGAAAAAGAACATGGGAGGAATTACTTTCCCCAATTTCAAACTTTACTACAAAGCAATAGTTATCAAAACAACATGGTATTGGAATAAGGACAGGCCCTCAGATCTGTGGAATAGACTTGAATACTCAGAAAGTGTTCCCCAGATGTAAAGACACCTTATTTTTGATAAAGGAGCAAGAAATACTAAATGGAGCAAGGAAAGCCTCTTCAACAAGTGGTGTTGGCACAACTGGCTAGCCACTTGCAAAAAATTGAACTTAGACCCCCAGCTAAAATCATGTACGAAGGTGAAATACAAATGGATGAAAGACCTTGATATCAGACCCAAAACCATAAGATATATAGGATAATACATAGGCAAAACACTCCAGGACATTGACACTACAGGCATATTCAAGGAGGAAAATGCACTCTCCAAGCAGGTGAAAGCAGAGATTGACAGATGGGAATATATTAAGCTGAGAAGCTTCTGCACCTCAAAGGAAATAGCGCCCAGGATACAAGAGCCACCCACTGAGTGGGAGAAACTATTCACCCAATACCCATCAGATAAGGGACTAATCTCCAAAATATGCAAGGCACTGACAGAAATTTACAAGAATAAAACATCTAATCCCATCAAAAAATGGGGAGAAGAAATGGACAGACTTTGACAAAGAAGAAATATGAATGGCAAAGAGACCCATGAAAAAATGCTCCACATCACTAATCATCAGGGAGATGCAAATCAAAACAACAATGAGGTACCACCTCACACCACAGAGAATGGCACACATCACAAAAAATGAGAACAAACAGTGTTGGCAGGGATGTGGAGAGAAAGGAACTCTTATCCACTGCTAGTGGGAATGCCGTGTAGTTCAACCTTTATGGAAAGCGATATGGAGATTCCTCCAGAAACTGGAAATCAATCTCCCATACACGATCCAGCTATACCACTCCTAGGAATATACCCTAAGAATACAAAAATACAATACAAAAATCCCTTCCTTACACCCATATTCATCGCAGCAGTATTTACCATAGCAAGACTCTGGAAACAACCAAGATGCCCTTCAAGAGACGAATGGCTAAAGAAACTGTGGTACATATACACAATGGAATACTATGCAGCTGTCAGGAGAGATGAAGTCATGAAGTTTTCCTATACATGGATGTACATGGAATCTATTACGCTGAGTGAAATAAGTCAGAGAGAGAGAAAAACGCAGAATGGTATCACTCATCTATGGGTTTTAAGAAAAATGAAAGACATTCTTGCAATAATAATTTTTAGACATAAAAGAGAAAAGAGCTGGAAGTTCCAGCTCACCTCATGAAACTCATCACAAAGAGTGAAGAGTTCAGTTAGAGAAATAACTACATTTTTAACTGTCCTAATAATGAGAATGTATGAGGGAAATGGAGAGCCTGTACAGGTGGGGGTTGGGTGGGTAGGAGGGAGATTTGGGACATTGGTGATGGGAACGTTGCACTGGTGATGAATGGTGTTCTTTACATGACTGAAACCCAAATACAATCATGTATGTAGTAATCAAGGTGTTTAAATAAAATAAAAAAGAAAAATAATTTTAACATGTTATAAACCAGATTACTTTACCTGTTTATTCAGAGTTCTCTATTTTTGAGTGGTATATGCACAGCTTTTAAAGTGTATTGGATGACTGCTGTTCAAGAGAAGAGTAAACACATTATTTTCATTTTCAATTATACTATTTATTTAGTACATTGATAGTTGAGGCAAGGGACAATCAGATATTCCTTTTCGTTCTTAAAGTGTGTCCTCTAAGCATAAATTGCCATGTAATAGGATCCTCTATGAGTAAAACTTTTCCAAAGTTGCGAAATAGCCTTGCCCATACACTACTCACTTCTATTCCAATAGCTAGTAATCCGATGGAATCCAAACATCTGAAAAATTTAGTGTTATTTAAGTGACTTTTAAGAATCAAAATGTTCAGGTGAGGGGTTTTTATATGAAGACTGACTAGAAAAAGGATTGATGCAATATACATTTAGTGATTCAGAAATAAACACAAAATGAACAGCAAGAATGCTTAAAAATGATATCCACTCATTTATTGAAGTTTTTCTCATTAATTTATAATAAGTCAGGTGTAAAATGACATTTTCTCAAAGATTATAGAACAATAAAATGAAAACTAATCATAAAATCTATGGTATCTAGGGCCTGGAGCAATAGTTCAGTAGTAGGGCATTTGCCTTGCAAGCAACTGACTGAAGACAAACTTCAGTTAGATCCCTGGCATCCCATATGGTCCCCCAAGCCAGGAACGATTTCTGAGCACATAGCCAGGAGTAACCCCTGAGTTACCTGGGTGTGGCCCAAAAATCAAAAAAAGAAAGAAACAAACAAAAAGCTATGGTAACTAGAATACTGTCCCTACCAAAAATGTTCATGTTTTAATTCTACAACTTATTCTGTGATTTCACAGAAAAGAGAAACTAAGGCTTCAAATGGAAGTTATGTACTAGGTATATAACTTTAAAATAAATTAATTATTGGGCTGGGAAGATAGTACAGGGGTTAAGGTGCATACCTTGCATGCAGCAGGTATGCATGATTTGGTTTGGTCTTTGACACACATTAGTCTCCTGAACATTGCCTAGAATGATCACTGAACTCAGAGCCAGAAATAAAACCTAAGTATAACTGGGTATGTTACAAAAAATAAATAAATGTATTTATTTTTTATTCAGGTACAGCCAATGCAATTATAATAATCTTTAAATGGGAGAGAGGCCAAAAAATGTGAAATGATCCAATTGAACATATGTGAAAGACAAAAATCATTTGACATAAGTACATATTTCATCAATACTAGTCTTTAATATAGAAGGGAGCCAAGACAAAGGAATTTGGAAGGTCTCTAAATACTAAAAAAGAGAAGAAAGGCAGCTATTCTGACTCATTGATATTAGTCCAATAAAAAGAAAGTGGACTTCTAGCATCAAAACTATATAATAATAAGTCTGTGCTGCTTTAAGCCACTAAATTTGTGTTAATTTGTTAACTAAGCAATAGGAAACTAGAGCAAGTTTCTGAGCAAAATATTAATAGCTACAAATTAGACGCTGACTAGACTACACAATTTTAAAATCCACAATATTGATAGCTCAGTAAGAATATAGCAAATTACATTGGAGTGTGACATAGAAGTCAACTAAACTCAACAAAGACAATAACGTCTCAGTGAATTCAATAACTACAATAATATTTAACTATTATAGAAGGACAATGTCCACCATAGAAGACACTCCTTGTGATAAAAAGATAAAAAGTAAGGGGTGGGGTGGAAGCACTGCCAATAATGCATAACTTTGCATGTGGGTGATCTCAGTTTGATCCTCATCTTCATATATTTTCTGAGAATGGCCAGGGATGATCTTTGTGAATGGAGCCAAAATAAGCACTGAGCACTGCAGGGTATATCTCCAAAACAAAAAAAGTAAATGTCTAAATTGGGGGAGGAAATAAAGCTTGCAATTCTTTCTTTTGTGTGTGTGTGTGTGTGTGTGTGTGTGTGTGTGTGTGTGTGTTTGGAGGGGGGCACACTCATTTGATGTTCAGTGGTTACTCCTGGCTAAGAGCTCAGAAATTACCCCTGGTTTGTGGGGGGGACCATATGGTACGCCGGGGATAGAACCACTGTCCTTCCTTGGCTAGCGCTTGCAAGGCAGATACCTTACATCTAGCACCACCTCTCCGGCCCCAGCATTTCTTTCTTTAAATAAGTTATAGACTGCTTTGGCACACTAACATTTAAAAGTAGATTTTATGTCATGTTATATAGTTCCTCTGAAGAACGTGGAGATTCTCACCAGGACCCAATTCCAGTATGAGAACTCTCAAGTACAGGGAGAAGTTGCCACAGCCTGGATGGCACAAGGTCTCTCAAGTTTATTCTACACCTGCCATTGCTGAGGGTGATCTATATAGCAAATTTAATTTGTGTTCACAATGTCCTCATGCAACACACCAAAATAGAAGCAGGAAAAATAATATAAACTTTGTTGTTATTATTTCTTTTGTTTGTTTTTGGGATCACATATGACAGTATTCAGGATTTGTGTTCTGGGATCACTCCTGTGGTGATCAGGGACCAGAGATTGTACTGGGGGTAGAATCTGAGTCTGTTCAATGCATGGCAAGGGTCTTAATCTTTGTATTACCAATCCAGCTCTGAATGACTTTTCTTAAGCCTGACCTTATTTGGTTGACTTGTTACTGATCTAGAGGGAAAACAGAGAAGATTATAATATTGGATAAAATATATAGCAATAGGTGTAAATTTTATACTATATACATTAGATGTACCAGTTGGGCTCAATAAAAATCTTATAATTTAGCCCCGTGTGAATATGTTTAATATTTCAAGAAATGCTGTGAATTTTAAATGCCTGGCAAACTGCTTTCTGGCAGTGATTGCAGTAGCAGCTTAGCTGTAGTCTTTTCTTGGCAGAATCTCAATGAAACAAGGTTTGTTTTGTCCCTCCCAGAGAGATATTTTCATGGTCATGAATTTCTTCTTCTCACAGGTGCTAGTTTCAGCCCCAATAGTGTAAGTTCCATTTTGGAAGGAAACACCACGTGAAAGTTTTCAAGGCTGAAAATACAGCTTAGAAAAACATGCAAACAATGTGCTGTTGTGGATTTTGGTTTTTTTTTTTTTCTTTTGGAAAGAATTCTAACATTTCTACCACATTCCCAACAGGAAAAAACATTTCTTTCTTTTTCTTTTCTTTTGTATCTTCCTTTCTACTTATTGACATGGAATGTCAAGCATGCAGGGGAACTAATTGCATCAGTCTGCCAATTTTAGAGCCATGATAATTTGTCATTTTCCTTGTTTGCAAGGTGAGATGAACTGGCAGAGCAAAAAATGAAAATTATTCCTTTTATCATTTTTGATTTTCCAATATGCCTTAAAGAACTTCAAGTGCAAAATCTTGGCAGTTCAATAATCATAGCAAATAAAAGTTAAATATGACTATATATATATATATATATATATATATAAAACCAAGACCACCTTCTTATGACGAAAAGATTATTGTTATCTTAGGTACTAGCTAACTCAGAGGCTCTAAGATCATGTCCTAATAATTATGTTTGTTTGTTTGTTTGTATGATAACCACATCTGGCAGTACTCAGGTCTGACTATTGTGCTTAGCCATCACTTCTGGCAGCACTCAGGCAATCAGTCTTTGGAATCAAACTAATATTGGTATAAGACAAGTGTCTCAATATCTGCACTAAAATTTTTGTAAAAATTTAATATTCAAAGGTCATTCCTCCTTCTAATCCTTCCATAAGTTTTTCAATGAAAATTGAAGTATATCTACTTGGAATATACTAAATCTATATCCATCAAGTAAGCTCTTCAGATTCATATTTGAGAAATTTTCATCTCTAGTTTGATTAAACTGGCAACTAATATAAAGTAAATTTAAAAAATTGTGTTTCATCAATCCTAGACTTTGCCCTTAGTTTTTACTTCAGTATAGTTTACTCTAGCTTTTTTTTTCTTCATCTTCTAGTTCTCAAAATTGTTTCACATACCAATTTAAACTTACTTGTCAAATGTAAAAAAATATAGTCAACGTGTCTAACTACCTATATACTCAAGTATAAGCCAACACCCCCTAATTTTACTCTTAAAACTGGGAAAACTTAGTGACTCGAGTATAAGCCAAGGTCAAAAATTGGAAAAACTTAATGACTTGAGTATAAGCTGAGGTGAAAACTGCAGCAGCCACTGGTACATTTTAAAAATAAAAGTATCTACCCAAAACAATTTCAATAATTGAGGAATCAGTAGTTTAAATTAATTTCAATATTTATTGCTATAGAAAAAATGTAAACTAGCAACAATAACTTTAAAAACTTTAAAGTGCAGAAAACTGTAGCTTAACGGGTAGTCAAACTAAATCACAAAGGTTAGAACTCTTCAAAACTGAATTTCTCCTCTTCATCATCTGTATGTCCAAAAAGAGCTTCAGCTGTATCTCATGTGAGGGTATCAGCAGAGACATTGTCTTTCTCACTGAGTTCGCAGATATCATCATCACTGCTGTAGTTCTCATACAAAGCACAGAATAATGTGGGTTAAATAGTTCAGTGGCATCCAGTTCAGTTCAGCCGCCTACCTCTTCAGCTCAGCTGCGACTTATGGACTGAGCTGAAGCGCCGCCCCCTCCAGAAGTGGCAGAAATAGACTGGAGACTATGTGCATTTGATTTGTTGCTTACACCACCGAATTAAGTAACCCTTATGATCTGACTATATACGATATATAGACAAAGGTTATTGTTATATGATTTTGCCATCCTTACTTGATAGGAATCACTGGTTATCAGGTAGAACATCTAGTTTTCATCATGATGTAGTTTTCATTCTTAATTTTTTTCTAGATGTCTAGACTGGTTCTTCAAACAAGTTTGCTCGTCTTTACAATTTCATATCTAACTTTTAAAGATTGTATCACATGTCAGAAAGCCATGTATTCTGCAATCTTAAATTTGTCTTTCTTTTTCAAAAGTGGAAACTAGATGGCAAATCTGTATCTTCTCCCTGGTTTTGAAGATTTAGAGATTTCTCATTCAATTTAAACTATTTCATACCTCTTGTAAAGAAAATTTAGCAAAACAAATACCTTTGTGAAAATTTATTAGACTCAAATTAAATGCAAATTTGTATAAAACTTGTATAAACTCACACAAAATATTGAACTATAATTACTGACTTTCTGGGCAGTTATTATGTAACTTTGTTGCTTACCTCCTAAGCCAGATTTTAAGAATTTTAAGTATAAAAGTCCAATGCACTATTATTTAATCAAGTACCAAGATAAACAAAAGAAATTATTGAAATAAGAGTTGGAGACAGCAAGATGGTGTAATAAAAGTTTCTGGGTTCTCTTTCTCCGCATGATCACACTGATTCAGTAATACAAGAGATAATTCAATTTGTGAGAAGTTAATAGAACAATTGAGAAGAACCTACATTCTCCCACATTGAAGTAACAGAAAATTCTGACACATTCTCTCACCATAATCCCTCCCACTAGAGCACCTTATTATTATAACTCTACCTCCTAACTTCTTATAGTGAGTTAAGGAATGAACTCAGACCCATTATGAATTTTCCAAGACTCTTCTTCCTAACTCAGAGCTCTGGCAGAAAAGAAATTAATGTTGGAAGCCTCAGAGATCAAGGTCAGCAGTGTAGATTAGTATGCAAGCTCTCTCTCCATCACCTTCCTTCAGGCTCAACACAATAAAAGTTAGGCAAAAAATTCCAAATACCAAGGGGCAGGGGAGATAGTACAGCAGGGAAAATGCTTGCT
The DNA here is from genome assembly GCA_004027635.1 of Crocidura indochinensis. NCBI lineage: Eukaryota > Metazoa > Chordata > Mammalia > Eulipotyphla > Soricidae > Crocidura > Crocidura indochinensis. Next base: position 9,179 of record PVKC010024347.1, on the reverse strand, counting down.
TTACATGCACCAGCCCTGGGTTCCAACTCTGGCACGTCATGTGGTACCCTAAGCCCACCAGAATTCCTTAGTGCAGAGCCAGGAGTCAGCCCTAAAAACTTCCAGGCATGGCATACAAAGACAGAAACAAAAACCTTCTAAATCCAAGTTTCACCTAAGAAGGAAAAAAGTCAGAGCATGTCTGCAATATCACAATGTTTAAATGTTTAAAAAGCCAAAGAAATGGCTTCTATTTCTTCTGTCTTGAAATGCTGATGATAAAAGGAATTCTCTAGCTGAAGGAAGTTTAAACTTTTATATTGACCCAAAGAACCCTTTAGCCTGGCTCAGTGAAACAGAATCATCAAGACTTGAAACCTTTGATGTCTCTATGAAAAGGGAAAAGAAGACAAATCTTGTTCAATATTCTAAGTTTTCAAGGAACTAACTGTCAAATTATGGATAAAATGTGAACTGTAAGCTGCAAGGGTAAGGAGCTTGTCTTGCAAACAGTCGATTCTGGTTTAATTGATCCCTTGTACCATTTAAGGATCTCCAAGTAAACTCCAGGAGTGTTCCCTGAGCAATGAGCTAGGAATAAGCTGCAATAGCACCGGGGGAGGCAATCCACAACCCCATTCTGAAATATATTAGACACTTTAGGGGATTAATGAGATGAGGAATAGGGGCCTGAAAGATAGTACTAAGTGTAAGGCACTTGATTTATATAACGACCTGAGTCCAGCTTCTGTACTGTGCATTGCATATGGTTCAGAGACCTGCTGGGAGTGATCCTGAGTACAAGAAGTAAGCCATAAGAACAGCTATGACGTGGCCCAAAACAAACAAAAAAATCTCTAAATCTCTATCAATTAACTCTTCAAATAGTAGAATGAATGATTATTATTTTGAGAAACAACTCTAAAAATATGTGACATGATATAAACAATAAAACAATAGGAAAAGCAATCATTCCTTCTGTTTCTATTGTATCTTTTTTTTACCTATCCACCCTCCTTGAACACACACACACACACACACACCACAAGGAACTATGTGTGGAATGGATATTTTTAAATCTTCTCATCAAAACATTATGCAATCTAGGTTTTTGGTTTTAAAAATATCAAAAGTTGTTTTCTTTTTCTTTCTCCTCAGCTTGTATTTGATTCTTTGTGGCTTATCTTAAGAATTTAAGACTGCGGTAAAATTTAGAATAAAGAATGATGGTTGCCTAGGAAATGTCCATGAGCTAGCCAGGTGTCTTATTACAGCTAATTTGATAACATAGTAAACAGTGTGGAATGCAGATATATGATTTGGTCTGTTTTCATTCTCTTCTCTTGGGATAATGACAATAAACTGTGTACACAGAAAAACAGCATTTTCTTTGCTTTCAACAGTGAGATACTAATGCAATTCCCATACACAACCTAATGTGATTTGTGAAGTTTTATAGACATATAAATGATTTTTATACTTTCTTTGGCATAAAAAATGGCATTTTTCACATTTTTTATATTATAAGGAAAACAGAATGATAAAACTATTTACCTAAGATGACAGCCACATTTAGAATAAAATGCTTGGAAGGTACATTCACTTTTCTGTGTGAAACCATCCACATACAAGTTATTAACCTTCAATGACAGGGTTGCAAATGTAACTCTCTCTGATGCTTCAGATTATAATATCTGCTTATTTACTACATCCATATTCTAACCAAATATTGAGTCATTTTTCAAGATCACATTTTTGCATCTTTGAGTGTATGAGAAGGCATAAATTTCAAGTCAAGTGAACTTTGATGACAATAATAATGTTTCAGAAGCCACCCAGATGGTGTCATTTTATTCTTTTTAACATTCTGGTCCCAACTCCATATACCCACAATCATTTATTGCAACTATTTGCACTTAAATGAGGATAACCTATAGAATGTGATGCCATATTTTATCCAAAACTAAACTTGTTCTTCTTTTTTTTTTTTTTTTTGGTTTTTGGGTCACACCCGGCAGTGCTCAGGGGTTACTCCTGGCTCCATGCTCAGAAATTGCTCCTGGCAGGCACAGGGGACCATATGGGGCACCGGGATTCGAACCGATGACTTTTTGCATGAAAGGCAAACGCCTTACCTCCATGTTATCTCCCGGGCCACTAAACTTGTTCTTAATTTATCAAAAGTTTTATAATTAATGACCTGACTTACAGTTGGACCTATATTTTTTCCCTGGCAAAGGGCATGTCAGAATTACAACTGCCATTTAGTTGATCCATTTTTATAAAAGAAAGTTATTAACCTCAGATTGGCACAAAACTTTCCCTTCATAACTTATTCAAATAGTTTATATCTTCTTAAAATACTTGATATAAAAGTCATCCTTTTTCCATGTAACTATCTGCATTTTAACTAATTTAGGCATTTTAGTCATTTTCTATCAACAGTTCAGTGTTTCTAGCGGTTATTACAAAGTAATTGCAAACTTTAAGTCAACATTGCTTATAATTTTGTGTGTCCTATTTAAACCCTTCTTGAATTGTTACACAGGAAAAGTTTATTTGTTCCTGTTCACAGAACATTTATAATTACTGACCATAATATGTTGATACTTTTTACTACCAGGAAAGATAAAATGTCAACATCTAAAAAGCAAGGTCACTATGAAAACTCAAGATACAGTTTTCAGTTTCTGATTTTGAGTAAGCCCTGGCTGTTCTTTGGCTATTCTCCTGGCTCTATGATCTGCTAGCAGGGTTCAGGGAATCATATATGGTACAGGAATTGAACCTAGTTTGGGCTGTATGTAAGGCAAGTACATTTCTTGCTTTACTATCTCCCTATACTAAGAAAGCATTATTTTAAAGATAAAACTTTCAAAAATATTTGTGTCTATGTTATACATGATATTCATACATTAGCAATCATTTTACATGCAAAAACATGGTTATTTAAGTATAAGTCACAGAATCAGAGAATAGAAGAATAAAATAAATAAATAGGTGATAAAAATTGGGATGGATCAGTAATATTTAAAAAATAGCTAAGAGTAATGCTTGACTATGGAAAATATTATTGTTATTATGGTTGAGCTCAGAAATGTAGAATGGAAGATAAGGTTGAGTTTAGAAATTGGAGTAGAGATAAAATTTCCTTGGTGCACATATTAAATGTAACAAAGTAATCAGGCTGTGTAAAAGTAAACTATTATTTTCACTATAATTTTCAGTCAGATATGAGCCTTGATGATAACTGCAGGAAAACATCTGCGTGTCAAATGGCATGTTAAAGACACATTGTTAGCAAAATATTGCACTGTGCTAAGAGAAGAAAATAAAACACACTTATGTTTACACTTAGAATTGTGTGAACTTTCAGCCCAGCAGTGTGAAAAATCAGACAAATCAGCAGTGTTATCCTAGAGAGGAGGGGGTAATATCCTGGATTATATGACAAATATTTCTCACCTTTGTTACCAGGGAAATGTTTTTGCAATACAAAGATCAAAGGAAATTTTTTTTTCTATTTTCAGTTTAGACAATCTGAGTGTATATAGGAATAAGAGGAAAATAAAATAATTGGGGAAGAAAAAAGATAAGGAAAAAACAGAACTAAAGTCTGCCATGACAATAGAATAGGTCATAGTAACTATTTTTCTTTCTTTCTCCTGAATTTTTTATTATTATTATTATGATTATTATTATTATATATAATTTTTATTTTGACCATATTGGCTTACATATCTTTCACAGTAGTATTTTAGATACATATTAACGTTGAATCAGGGGGATTCTCATCATCAAATTTGTCCTTCCTCCACCCCCATTCCCATCCTGCATTCCATATCCTCTACCCTCACCTCCCGGGCTTTTAGAGTAAGTGGTCCCCTCTGTGTCTAGCTTACTACATACTGATCATATATCTGTGGTCCTGGTACCCTCCGTTATTTCTCACTCTTTTAATTAAAATAATTTTATTTAAAGAAATATGAGAGACTTTATAGAAAGTGATATGGAGATTCCTCCAAAAACTGGAAATTGAGCCTCCATATGATCCAGCTATACCACTCTTAGGGAGATATCCTAGGAACACAAAAATACAATACAAAAGTCTCTTCCTCATACCTGCGGAACAATTTACAATATCCAGACTCTGGAAACAACCAAGATGCCCTTCAACAAATGAATGGCTAAAGAAACGGTTGTACATATACACAATGGGATATTATACAGCTGTCAGAAGAAATGAAGTCATGAAATTTTCCTATACATGGATGTACATGGAATCTATTATGCTGAGTGAAATAAGTCAGAGGGAGAGAGATAGATGCAGAATAGTCTCACTCATCTATGGGTTTTAAGAAAAATAAAAGACATTTTTGTAATAATTCTCAGAGACAAAAGAAAGGAGGGCTGGAAGGTCCATCTCACGTCATGAAGCTCACCACAAAGAGTGATGAGGCAGTTAGAGAAATAACTACATTGAGAACAATCATAACAATGTGAATGAATGAGGGAAATAGAAAGCCTGTCTTGAGTGTAGGGGTGGTTGGGTTGGGGAGGAGGGAGATTTGGGATATTGGTGATGGGAATGTTGCACTGGTGAAGGGAGGTGTTCTTTACATTACTGAAACCCAACTATAATCATATTTATAATCAAGGTGTTTAAATAAAGATATAAAAAAAGAAATTTGGTAAAAAAAAAATAAAGAAATATGAGAGAAACAAAGAAGCAGAGAGAAAAAAAAGAAATTTAGAGTGCCAATCTCAGATTGATATGTGGGAGTATCTCCAAGAAAGAGAAAGTGCCTGTATCAGTCATTCTTATACAAAGGTCAAGATAGACTGAAACTACTGGTACTATAGATTGGTTCTGCTAATATTTGAAATTTTTACATAACTACATTCAGTATTGCCTTATTGTCGATGTCTCTATATAATTTTTTTCTAAATAATAAATAACTACACAGAGAACTACCATAATCACGTGAATGAATGAGGGAACTGGAAAGCCTGTCTGGAGTACAGGAAGGGGTGGGGTGGGAGGGAGGGAGACTTGGAACATTAGTGGTGGGAATGTTGCACTGGTGAAGGGGGTGTTCTTTACATGACCAAAACCTAATAACAAACATATATGTAATCAAAATGTTTAAATTAAGGAAAAAAATTTTAAAAACTCATATATTTAATCAAAATGATATATTATGAATATTTATTTTAATTCTTGTTAACTTGTTTATTGTGTTTTTCCAAGTAAGAATGAAAAGATAGATATCAGAATAAATAAAATTTTGTATAGTTAAGTTTGCTGTTTTTTCACCATATTTTAAGTGAATTCAAGATTTGTTTCCAGAAGAAAAAGGAGTCCCAGAGAAGCATTCAGATATTTTAATCAATAGTCTAAATGTATGAAAAGGCAACATTTTTTTATAAATTTTGAGCCTATGTACATATTTTTAAACATAAATAGCTTCATTTTCCCCAATACTTTTCAAAAATTGTAAGTGTTCATTGACCTAATTAAAATGTAAAACAAAGAACAGTGGGCTTTGAAATTGTAGCATCAAAAGTGGTGGTGGGGAGGGACTTTTTCCTTCCTGTTCTCCCTTTTCCCCTATGTATTTCAATCTCTTATACTGGAAATAAATAAGAGAGCCAAGGGTTTCTTTCTCCCACAGAGCAGTTTGTGGTTAAGGAAACAATAAAGGATATTGTTACAAATAGGTAGGAAATATGATGAGAAAAAGAAGTGGCCTGTGGTCATAGCTGCAGCTGTGCAGGCATGACAACGTTTTCAAGGGTGTAAGAAAACAGCTAGAAATATCCATTAAACAATAAAGAGGGTTTTTTTAATACTGTGGACAATAAGATTATTTGAAACATGTTAGCTACCTCTAAGCTTTAAATGAATGGCCATATTTTCAAAAGTTTATGTGTGATTTTTTTTAAATTGATCTTTTTCTATAGTGCTTTTGTTTTATAGTATGTTTTCCTCCTTTGCATGTTTTTGGCACCTTTCTAAAACTCTGAATTTTTATAGAGTTTGACAGAGGAAGAATGACAATGTAGCTCTTGTATCGTTTTAACCCATGTTGAACAATATAACAGCACAGATAGACCAATAACTTTCCTCATAAACCTCAAGTGACCACAGAAATTCAACCTTTGGTCTTGAATTTTTAAGATGTGACCATGAGGGAGCCGGGAGGTGGCGCAGGAGGTAAGGTGCCTGCTGCTTTGCCAGGACGGACCACGGTTCGATCCCCCGGTTCCCATATGGTCCCCCGTGCCTGCCAGGAGCGACTTCTGAGCGCATAGCCAGGAGTAACCCCTGAACGTCACTGGGTGTGGCCCAAAAAAAAAAAAAAAAAAAAAGATGTGACCATGAGAAATCATTAAAAAGCTCAAATTCAGAATTTGTAGTCATGGTAGTAGGAGAAGTTTGGAATTCAACAGTTCCCAGGCCTCTAAAGGAATAAATGGAACAATATATGACACTATATCTAGAGACTCAGAAGACAAATATTATTACCTAAGCAATGTGACTTCTATTAAATGACTTCTAAATTATATATATATATATATATATCAAAAGAAGGAACATATGCAGATTAATCATATACAACCAAGAATGGTTGTTCTGTATTTAATTTCAGTATATTGAAAATTACTGTTGATCTTAGAAATAAAACTTCTGTGTTTCAGGATCTTACTTATACAGTGGATTTAACAATAGTACTTGTGTGAATATATTTTTAAATAAAATTTAGTTTGCAATAATTGTATCTATGAGAAAACTCTCAAAGACAGAACAGAAAGTTCTGTATAATCCTCACCTAGTTTCCTCTAATATTATCTTCTTACAATCCCATGGTACATTTAAAAAAAAACATACAACAAATCAACATTGGTACATTGCAATTAAACAAGCTCTAGACTCTGTTTAGATTTAACTAGTTTTCTACTAATGTATGTCCTTTTACTATTCCAAATTCAATTCTAGATTCCATATTGCACTTGGGAAAATACATGTTTTATTTTTCAAAACATTTAGAATAGTGTTTGTCACACTGTAAGCACCTGCTGAATGCTATTACTAATCCTTTCTATTATTTAATCATAGGTGAGATGGAATTTCCTTGTAGGTCTGTAAAGCATATTCACAAAAATTCACTCCTAATATTTTAGACTAAGTTAACATTGCCATAAAATAATATAATTATTTCATCAATATGTGACAAAGAAGTTATCAATATTAAATAAAAAGTAAATTTTGTTTTTGTTTTTTGTTTTTTGGGCCACACCCGGTGATGCTCAGGGGTTACTCCTGGCTATTCACTCAGAAGTTGCTCCTGGCAGGCACGGGGACCATATGGGGAACAAGGGGATCGAACCGCAGTCCATCCTAGGTTAGCGCAAGCAAGGCAGGCATCTTACCTCCAGCTCCACCGCCCGGCCCCCTAAAAAGTAAATTTTAATCACACTAAAAACATTCATAAAGTAGTTGCTCTCAGAAGAAAGTTCATTTTTAGTACACTTTCTAAAGGTTAGAAAAAGAAATCATGATTCTATCTCTGTCATTCCATCAAATAACTTGTCAACAATTGAGATTTTATTACCTGACTTATGCAAGGCAGTGCGCCATGCTTTGTGTAGTATGGTAAAGACATAAGATTAAGTACCTCATCATATGAAGCTTAAATATTTCATAAGATTAACATAGATAATCATAATTATACAATTGCTAAGAGTCTGATTTACCCTACTTTAAAAAAGAAAGAAATTAGAGTGCCCACTTATGCAAAACGAGTAATATTTACTACAAAGTCATGATAGGTATCATATCTAAAATGAACCTGGTTCACATGGCTCTATCTAAATACAAAGGTTCAAGGACATAAAGATCTGTATGAAATAAAATACTTTGCATAATTTAAAATGCAATGATTTTGTCTACTAGGGTGCTGTTTTCTGAAAGGAATAAACTTCTTGTAACTATAGAAAATATTAGCTAAATGCTATCAGGTTTTTACTCTTTTAAGCTCTATTAAAAACGCTTTATGGGGGCCGGGCAGTGATGCTAGAGGTAAGGTGCCTGCCTTGCTTGTGCTAGCCTTGGACGGACCGCGGTTCCATCCCCCGTTGTCCCATATGGTCCCCCAAGTCAGGAGCAACTTCTGAGCATATAGCAGGGAGTAATCCCTGAGCGCCACCGGGTGTGGCCCAAAAACCAAAAATAAAAAAGCTTTATGAAGCACAAAAGGAAATAGGGAAGAGAAAAAGAGCATACGCAACCTATAGTTTTTCTCATGAGAGTATGCTTTAGGGCTGAGAAGCCCTTTCTCACTTAAGCCAAGGGAATTCCCTTTCTAATGTCCCCAATACTTACTGTGCCTATGCAAAAAAAAATTATTATTATAATTAATTAATATATTATATTAATTATATATTATATATTATAATTAATAATAAATAATTATTGCTGTTATTGTTATTTTTATTTTTTGTATGCTTTGTTTTGTTTTTATTTCAGGAACGTGATTATTATTTGGCTGTTGTCTTTATGGCTGTGGTGTTTTGGGAGGATTTTTGTTTGATTTTTTTTTAGGTATGGTTTTTATGGTTTTTTTCCTTTTTCCCTTTCTTCTCTTAAATTTATATTTATAGCCTCTAGAAGGACTCCTATTTCTTTCTTGTTTGATTTTTACCTCCAACCAGAACCACATAACTTGAACCATCTTTTCTGCCTCACAAATTGAGGGAGAAATGATGGAGGGTACCAAGACAAGTGTATAAATATTGAGTAGAAATATAAAATGATCACCAAATTCAAAGCCAATGACAACAGAATCGAAACCCAATCTACAACAAGCAAGACACAGAGGGGACCACTATCCTAGCAGCCCAGGAGTCAAAGGAGGGAAATATGGGATGCATGCTGGGAACAGGGGTGGAAGGAGGACAACACTGACAGTGGGAATGCCCCTGATTCAATGTCACTATGTACCTAAAATATTACTATGAAAGATTTTTAATCCACTTTGGTTAAAATAAAAATTATTTAAATAAAGAAAATTTTAAATGCTTCATGTATAACAATTGAACTAAATCTCACAACCACTATAGGAAGACAATAGAATTCTTCTTCATGTTATAGTTAAGAAATTGAGATTAAGAAATTTAATGGGGGGCCGGGCGGTGGC
>PVKC010024346.1:0-16916 GCA_004027635.1 Crocidura indochinensis | reverse complement strand
GAAGAAATAAAAAGTGATCAGATTTAGACATCAAATACAAAGTCAATGACAACAGAATCAAAATCCAATCTACAACAAGACACAGAGGGGGCCACTTATACTAGCAGACTGGGAGTCATGGGATATGCATGCTGGAAACAGGGGTGGAGGGAGGACAGCACTCATGGTGGGAATGCCCCTGATTCAATGTATGTACCTAAAATATTACTGTGAAACATTTCTCATACACTCTGGTCGAAATAAAAATTATTACAATAAAAAAAGATAGGGAGACGAGAGTGATACACTCTCCTGTGTCATTTTGGCCATTGACACCAAACTAGCAGAGTTCTACGATCTGGAGAGATAGTACAGTGGGTACAACATTTGCCTTGTATGCACCAACCTGGGTTCAATTCCCAGCATCCCAATATGGTCCTCGAGCAATGCCTGGAATAATTTCTGAGTGCAGAGTCAAAACTAATCCCTGCACACTGCCATTTGTGGTTCAAAAACAAAAAATAGAGTCCTCAGTGATAACTTTGAATAACCTCTATACTCATAACTAGAGTTATAAAGCACATGCCCAGAGAAACACAACTAACACGTACATATATACACAGTAGCTAACACAAATCTGGCACATAGCATGTGCTAAAAAAATGTCAGCTTTCTTTCTACCTAGGGCATTGTTAAATACATGAACTGCATTTCGTGAGATAAAGTATAGGAGACATTTTTTAAATCAATTATTTTAGTTTTAGTGCCAGACCTAGTGGTGCTCGGGCTTCCTTCTTGTTTTGTATCCAGGGATCACTTCTGGTGGATCCTGAGAACCATATGTAGAGTGGGGGATCAAACCTGGGTGGAAGAAGACTAAAGAATGAGCCTCTGCCTTCCTCAGACCCCTGCTTTTATTGACAAGAATCAGGCCTCCCCCTAGAGTAGGAGAGGAATACCAAGTAGGTAATATCCAATATATGATCACCAGATCACACCCTAGCGTGGAATACACATATTGATTAGGGTAGGATCAATAACCCAACATCAACTGAACCCCTGAAATCATCCTTGCAGAATGACCTACAGTCTGAAGCCTTAGTGTTATCACAGAGCCACACTCTCCACTGCATGTATTGTCAGGGGCTGTATGTATTGCAGAGGAACCCCGTCTTGACTACTCTCTGCCAGGCTATGGTGGGGGTATAGTGAGAGGCATTCCTACAAAGCAGCTTTCAGATCCTAAGTCTGAAGAAGCAATGGCCACCTCATCCTCAGCATTCCTTTCATCTGATATATCAGTCGCATATGGTGATTTCTCTGTTTTAATGCCAGTGGCGAGTGGCAAATTATTGAGCTTGGGGTGTCTTCTAGTTGGAGAATGCATCACCACTGGGAAGGCACTTTGGCTTTCCAATGTGGAAGATGTTTTGGAAAGTTTGGCCCATAGATCCCATAATACATGAAAAAGGAGCAGAATAGCATAAAACCTACTATGAATAACACCAAGCTGTATATTTCTTTATTGGGATGCATTATTCTTCCTTTGGATTTGTGTAGTAGAAAATATCAGGGATACGTGTTTTTCTATATATATATCTATATATAAATATATACAGATATATATAGATATAGATATCTCCCTGGGAATAGTGTTGGAACACTTATGTATCAGGGACTATTGAGCATAACATTAACTTGAGAATAGATACTGCAAATAAGTAATAATCCCCTGGTGCCCCAATAGAATTTTGTGGCATCATCTTTTTCCTTTTTGCATAGACCCAGTAAAATGGGCAAATCTTATTAAGAGAGGAGTTTCTATTAGGGATAGGAACACCAAAATTTATATTTTGTAAAATATAAATGGTAAAAGGCAGACCTTTTACCCTGAATATTTGTCGTATGGCTCTGACTTAAGCTTCAGTTGCTCTGAGATCCCTGTAGAACCCCAAACTTTAGGTCCTATCATTGGAACCGGGACAAGCCTTCGTGCTACCATGATGACAGCATAGAACAAGAGGATGCTTTGTGACATCATGACAATAACATAGAACATGTGAAAAATTCAATAACTTTAATGACAGAGCCTGATTACAACAGCCATTATGAGAAGAACTCCGGATCTGAAGGAGATTCTCTAGGATTAGGCAAACTTAGACTATCTGAAGCCTGCAGTTGATAATGTGATCAGATTCTTGAGAAATACCACTCAGATCTTAGGCTATCACTTAAGAAGAGGCAGGAGGAGGAGTCTGTTTGGTGGCACCCTGGAAAGTGTCACTTGGTAAGTGACCACCGTCACCAAGGACTAAGGCAGAAGTGAGACTCTGGTGGCGTTTCCTGAGGTAACTCCAGACACCAGGACTGAAGCAGAAGGGGGAGTCTGTTTGGTGGTGCCCCTGAAAAAATAGTAAGGTAAGTGACCTCTGACACCAAGGACAGAGCCAGAGGAGCTTGGCAACTTCTCTCCACTCCATGGACATGTAATTTTCCTAATTAACCCTAGCATGCCACAGCATGTAGAAAACACCACGCTGTAACCAAGGATATGGGAACAATGCAGACCTCCACCTTTAGAGAATGAAGTTGGTAGCTCTGATGACATGAAAAATACAAATCACCGATTTAGCCTCTTAGAAAAGGACTTTAGAGAAGAAATATGGAGGATGTTCAAAGAATCCAAATAAAGTAAGGACCGAATGGAATCAAGAAGAAATGAAATCAGAAATGAGAAAACTTCAGACCGAAAGGCTGAAAACGATAGTGGACGAAATAAAAACTTCACTTGAAAGCATCTCCAACAGAATAAAAGCAGTTGAGTAATCAGAGAGCTGGAAGATGATATGTATAACAACTCCATACAACAGAAGTGGGGGAGAACCTTCATAAAAATTCTAGGTAAACAGAAAAAATCATTAAAGAATGTGAACAGACTAAAACAGAAGACTTTAATAAACAACAAAAACAACATAGGAATAATTGGAGTCACAGAGACCCAGGAAGAAACTCTCCCTGAGAATAAACAATAGATCCCCGAGCATCCCATATGGCCCTCCAAGCCAGGAGCATTTTCTGAGCACATAGCCAGGAGTAACCCCTGAATGTCACTGGGTGTGCCCCACCCAAATAAAATAAACAGTCAATGACATGAAATCATTGCAGAGAAATTTCCAGAGTGAAAGAGGGAATGAATCCATGCATGCCCAAAGAGTACCAGTCAAAAGAGATGAAAAAAAAAACCACCCCAAGTTACAGCCTGGTCGATGAATCCCATAGGTAGGGATAGAATTCTGAAAGCAGCAAGATCAAAAAGGGAAATTATATTTAAAGGAGGACCCTTAATAATATACAGTAGATTTATTAAAAAGAAACCCTCAAGGACTGAAAATAGTAGTGAGCTATAGTAACACAACTAAAAAAAATGAATGCTTCACTAAGCCAGACTTATTCACAGCTTCATGGATAAACAACAACTCAGACACTTTACAAACTCAAAACTAGTCTTAACAGTTGAACTGAAAGGCTTATTTAAAGATATTAACAGCTTATTTAAGATAGACAGATACACCAAACTTCTAGAAAAAGATGCCACTAAATCCCATGACAATTATATCTCTCAACATCAATGGACTACATGCCCCAGATAAGAGACACAAAGTAGCAAAATGGATCCAAAAGTTGAATCCAACATTTTTCTGCCTACCAGAAACACATCTGAATAATCAGAACAAACATAGACTCAAAGTCAAAGGTTGAAGAACAATCATTCAAGCAAACAACTCCCTTAAAGGCTTGAGTGGTCACACAAATATCAGATAACACAAACTTTAGACTTAAAAACATTATAAAGGACAGAGATAGACATTTCTCGATAATCAAGTTTTAGGTACAACAGGAAAAAATTTTGTCACACTCTTAAATAAACATTCAACACTACTTTGAAAAACTCTATGCTGCAAAACAAGTGAACCTAGAATAAATAGATAAATTCTTGGACTCTTATAACTTTCCAAGGTTGAACCAAGATGATTTAGCATATCTGGACAGGTCCATCACTATTGAGGAAATGAAATGGTGATAAAAATTCTTTCCCTAAAAAAAACCCAGACCCACATAAATTCACTAATGAATTATTTCAAATCTGTTTTTAGAGGACCCACTACCAATTCTTTTCAGGATTTTCAAGGAAATTAAAGAAACAGAAACAGTCCCAAATAGTTTATAGAAGCTAACATCACCCAGTTACCAAAGGCAAACACATATGCCATCAAAAAGAGAACTACTGAACAGTATTCCTGATGAACACAGATGCAAAGATCCTCAAAGAATCCTAGAAAATAGGATCCAATGCCTCATCAAGAAGATCAAATACCATGACCAAATAGGCCTCATTCCAGAGACCCAATGATGGTTTAAGATATGCAAGCCAATCAACAAAATACACCATATCAACAAAAGGAAAAATAAAAACTATATGATGATTTAAATAGATGCAGAGAAAGGATTTGATAAGGTCCAGCACCTGTTCATGATAAAAACACTCAACAAGCTGGGAATTGGAGGAACTTTTCCTAATATAGTCAAGCCCATGGCAAACATTGTAATCAATCAGGAAAAACTGAAAGACTTTCCTCTAAAATCTGGCACAACACAAGGCTGCCTGCCCCTTTCATCACTCCTACTCAACATAGTAATAGAAATACTTGACATAGCAATTAGGCTAGAAAAATAAATCAAGGGCATCCAGATAGGAAAGGAAAAATTCAAGCTCTTACTGTTTGTATATGACATGATACTATATTTGGAAAACCCTATTGGCTACCAAAAAGCTTCTAGAAGCAATAGATTTATATAGCAAAGTGACAGACTACAAAATTAATAAGAAAAAAATCAATGACCATCTTATACACAAATAATGATAGAAAAGAAATAGACATTAAAAATCCCATTCATGGGGCCCGGGAGATAGCATGGAGGTAAGGCGTTTGCCTTTCATGCAAAAGGTCATCGGTTCGAATCCCGGTGCCCCATATGGTACCCCCGTGCCCGCCAGGAGCAATTTCTGAGCATGGAGCCAGGAGTAATTCCTGAGCACTGCCGGGTGTGACCCCCCCGAAAAACAAAAACAAAAACATAACAAAAATCCCATTCACAAGAATATCACAGAAACTCTCATACCTTGGAACCAACTCAAAGAAGAACCTATACAAAGAAAACTACAAAATACTGCTTCAAGAAATAAAAGAGGACACAATGAAATGGAGCCATATACCCTGTTCATGGATTTTGAAAATTAACATCATTAAAATGGCAAAATTCCCATTGCACAGATTTAATGCGATTTATCTAAGGATACTGATGGCATTTTTAAAAGAAGTTATGACAAACACTGCTGAAATTCATTTGGAATAATAAGCACCCACAAATAGCTAAGCCACAAAGACTGAAGGTATCGTGGAGCAAGGAAATCCTTTCAACAGGTGGTGTTGGGAAAACTGGTTAGCCACTAAAAAAAGCAAAGTCAGATCTCTATCTAATACCATGCACAATGGTCAAATCAAAATGGATTAAAAATATTGATATCAGACTTGAAACTACAAGGTACATAAAAGAAAATGTAGGCAAAGCACTCCATGATGTTGAAACTAAAAGTATCTTCAAGGAGGACACACCACTTTCCAAACAAGTGGAAGCAGAGATAAACAAATGGGACTACATTAAACTAAGAAACTTCTACACATCAAAGGAAACAGTATAAAGGATCCAAAGACTACTCACAGAATGGGAAAACTAGGGGCCCAAGCGATGGCATAAGCAGTAGCAGTAGCAGTTAGCACGTGCTAACCTAGGACAGACCACAGTTTGATTCCTGGCTTCCCATATGGTCCCCCAAGCCAGGAGCGATTTCTGAGCACATAGCCAGGTGTGGTCCCCCCAAATAAAGAATGGGAAATACTATTCACCCAATATCCATCAGATAAGAAGCCAATATCTAAGATATACAAGGTACTGACATAACTTAACAAGAAAAATATCTAACCCCAACAAAAACGGATAGAAGAAATAAGCAGACATTTCCTCAAAGAAGAAATACAGATGGCCAAAAGGCACATGAAAAAGTGTTCCACATCTCGAATCATCAGGGAGATGCAAATCAAAACAACAATGAGTTGTCATCTCACACCACATAGACTGGAACACATCACAAAAACAAAACAAACAGTGTTGGTATGGATGTGGGGAGAAAGAAATTCTCATTCACTTCTAGTGGGAATGTCATCTAGTCTAGTCCTTCTGGAAAACAATTTGAGGACTCCTCAAAGAACTGGAAATTCAGCTCCCATATGATCTCACAATACCACTGCTAGGCATATATCCTAGAGACACAAAAGTACCATACAAAAATGCCCTCTCCACTCCTATAGTCATTGCAGTTCCATTTACAATAGCCAGAAAAAAATGGAAACATTCCAGGTGCTCAAAACAGATGAGTGGCTAAATGAACTTTGCTATATCTACTCAATGAAATACTACACAGCTGTTAGGAAAAACAAAATCATGAAATTTGCCTATTCATGGGTGGACATGGAGACCTTCATGCTGAATGAAATCAATTAGATTGAGAGACACAGACATGGAAGAGTCTCATTCATCTTTGGGATTAAAGAAAATAAAAGACAGCATGGTAATAATACCCAGAGACATGGAGATGAGATCCTGAAGGACCAGCCCCTGGTGAAGCTTACCACAAAGAGTGCAGTTAGAGATATAAGTATACTATTAGCTACCGTGCCAATGAGCTTCAGAGAGAGAGAGAGAGAGAGAGAGAGAGAGAGAGAGAGAGAGAGAGAGAAAGAGAGAGAAATAGAATATCTGTCTCAAAGATAGGCAGGGGGAGGAGGGAAATGAGGGATAATGGTGGCAGGAAAGTTGCATTAGTGAAGTAGGGGAGGTTCATTTTATGATTAAAAACCAACAATGAATATGTTTGTAATCATGGTGTTTAAATAAAGTAATAATAAAAATATAAAAAACGTATCCATTATTTCCCCAGATTTTATTGTGCCTATGCAAAATATAGCCACCTTTCCAGCTCCTGCTAGTGGTCCCCATCTTCTGCAGAGATCATTAGAACACAATTTATTCCGGTCTAACTCATATTTCTGCATTTTAGTGAACACACAAGGGGGAGGCTGTGGGTTAACGGGTTTTCACCTTAATTAGACAAAGCTTCCTTTTTTCTTTACATGTCAAAAACCTCTGGATAGGCTCTTTACCCCAACCTGCTCTCCAACTATAGGGTGGTTCTATCTTCTAAATAAAAATTGGGGTCCTGGTTGGCCTCCCCTCCCCCTCCTTGTGGGGCAAAGGTTCCTGGACTTTTTTTTTCTCTCCAGCCTGGTTCAGATCATTTCCACGGTGGTCTTTTCCAGGCCCGCTTTTCATTTTCCCTCGGGATTGAGGCATGAATATTTATCCACACTCCCACAGTATGGAAGCTGAAGCATCTTTTTCCTCCTCAAATTAAAGTAGCTGCTGACATTTTAGAGACACTGACAATTCATTGCTGCTGTTTTTGATACAGTATGACAGAGCCAGAATGTTAATTTTTGTATAGATAGGTTGAAACAGTAAGATGGAGTTTAAATCATAAATTATTCTTTCCACATAATCATCTTCATGCATTTCATACAAATAGTGAAACAAGTCCATTGGCTCAACCTGTAACCCAAAGGATGTTTTCTTTATTTCGTTCTCTCTCAGTCCACTGTAATAACTCTTCTAGCAGCACTTCAAAGATTTTTTTGTCCAAAAATAGTTTCCAAGGTCTTTTCCTTTTCTTATGTAGCAGACCAAATCAGAACCTTTTGGTTAATGATGAAAACTCTTTTCCATATCAGATTATAGCTTGCATTTCCCAACACTGGATTTAAAATTATAAAGTTGTCATTCTGCAAGGCAAAGAACACAGCAGCTAAGAGTCATTAGAAACTAAAGTGAAGGGAAGTGTAGATATTGGCATTTCCTTCATTTTGTTCCAAAGTGACGATTACAAGGGTCATTGCTGTTCAACTCTTCAATCCTGTGTCTTCTGGGGTCACTGAGGTCAAACAGGGCCTCCTGTTTCTGTAGTCCCTCTCTTGCCAAGAAGCAAAGGCCCCACAGGCAACCTTGTCTCTTGCCCAAGGAGATATCGGGCAGAATTTGGAAGCATTTGTAAAAGTAAAACAAATACCTATCTCGTAGATCACAGGTCGAAGTGATCTCATTAGCATCTTGTCTTCCTTCCCTGACAAAACATTGCACACCATCTGGGACACCGCAAGAGGAGAAGACAAAATGTCAAGGCCTTCACTTTCTTGCCGGTTAGAAAAGATACTCATTGCTGTATTAGCATCTGAAAAGGGATTTGAAAATATTTTTTCCATAGGACCTCCATCAGGAGAGACTCATTGGACAGAGACTGACTGCTTCTTCATCACTGAAAATCGAGCAATTATCACATGAGCAGATTGAGGGAACAGTTCCCCCCCTCCAGAAAACTGTGTAAGAGGACGTCAACTGGTTGTTTCTTCTGAGGGTCAGCAGAGAGATTCTCTTCCTGTTCACTTACTTGCTGCTGAAGCTCAGGAAATTCATAAAAAGTGAATAGAAACTTCTGTGTAGACATCAGAACAATGTCCAGGATTGAACCATTTAGCTCTTCAAAAGTAAAAGCTATCAGGCCAGCAGCATTCAGGTGAGCCCTAGGGCTTGGTTCTTTGCAGTTTATGTATGTAAGAAAATTCATCCTACTTGGAAGGACCCTTCCCGTGGCTCAGTCGTACAACAACTTGTGAACCATAGCTGTTTTCCCATTCCCAGCACAGCCCTGAAGCAACCCCGTTAGAGATGAGTTGAAGCCTTCTTCATCAGGATCAAATACTTGTTTCAGTCCAATAAACTGATCTTGAGGAATTTCACACTCTTTAATTTCTGCTATCATATTGACTTTTACAATAAGACATGAATATATGCTTGTCATGCTGATAACCTTTATCAACCCCTAATTTTAGGTATTTCTCTTTGAGATAATTTTAAAATTCTTCCCAGTAATCTCGTAAGGCGACACCAAGAGGTAGTAATCACAGAATCCTAGACAACCATGAAAAGCCACAGTACCCTTGTAACCCCAACTCCCATTCTTCCTGTAACCTTACCTGCAAGAAAGACATGCACATTTCTGGGTGGGGTCTTTGAGCGGTTACAAAAGGTTTGACCAGAAGGCCAGGAGGAGATTTTTGAGGATTTGAAGGAGATTATGGAGGATAGTAGCAGGCGGAGAGATGGCTGAAAGAAGCTAAGACGCAGGGCTGAATAGGGATCCAGTGTAAATGGTTCTGATAGGCCACACATGTTGGCCAGGGCCTGAATAAAGATGATATACCCTGAAGCCTGCCTGTGAATTTTCACCCTCCGCTATCCTGAAGCTGCAGCCCCTTCGGCTAGAGGGGGTTGGATACATGCAGTCCTGGGCTGAAGGAGAAAGGCCTCTCATCCCTCCATCACCATCCATCTCCATCCACCACCTGAATTTCTACAATGTGACCCCACCCTCACCCAAGAAAAATCCTCCTCATACATTTCATCTCCTTTCAATGGTGCCACCCCATCAAATCTATCAGAAAGATCTATCATTTATTCTTACAAACTACTAAATGTCTAAAGCACTTTTTATTTTACCGTCTCTTTACCTACATCACCCAAATTCAACGCACTATGAACTCTTTGCTGGACTGCTGATAGAGACTTCTACCTGTTAGATTAAAACTTGTATTATACAAATCAAAGAACTTCCTTGGCATCTTGCATCCCTTCCTTGCATCCCTGGCATCCCTTCCTTATTTCTTATTTACTCCCCTTTTGCATGTATAAGGCATACCTAGAGGTAAATAGCTCAAGACAAATCTTTTGTCTGCATTATCTACTCTGTATCCACTCAGTTATGAATTGAGATACTTAATAATGGCCATTTATTTTTGGGGGGTAGATAAATCACAAGGATGAAAGCTATCTCTCTTGGATATCTGGTCTGGTTTATTTCTCATGGCATCCCTGTTCCAGAGCCGTTTTTCCCAGGGTTGTCCTGGGTATTTTGCGTGTGAAACCCATGCACATTTACCCATACACACCTTTCCTCCACACAGAATACAATGTGCTATTCTATGAATTTTAATTAAATCATGTAAAAATTTAAACAAAAAGCTTTTCAAGATATTTTTATTATGCTTGGTATAAAAGTCCAAATCCTTCCCTTTTCTAACAGGTGTACCACAATCTGTACCTTCCTTTCTTTATCCCCAAGTCTTAAGAGAGACAGTGATTTGGGCCACTGCCAGCAGTGCTGTGAGATGACTCTTGGTTTTGTTCTCAAGGGAGATGCTTGACGTGTTGCTCAGCGACTGCTCCAGTTGGTATTTGGGAGACCATATGCAAGGCCAGGGTGGACTGTATGGAAGGCATACAGTCCATACATATTAATCCCTATAATAGCTCTCTGTCCTCGTAATCTCCCTTTATAATTTCTCTTATTTCCTACACGAAAGCCACAGTGACTACTTTTAGTTTCTCACAAGTGCCATATTCTCTCCCACTTTGGCATCTTTCTTCTCTCTACTCCCTATGCCTAAATCACTACTTCTCCTGATTTGCTTCTGAAGAGCACTTTTCATTGTTCATATCTCAATTTAAATATTACCATACTAGAAGTGAATTGAGAAGTGGATCGCCTCATCACTCAGTTTAAAACCACTCCTCTCTAGAATTCTATACAAATTTAAGAAAGAAAAAAACATGCAATTGCCAGCAAAATGGAACTTGAGGAAATCATGCTGACTGAGGTCAGTTTAGAAGGAAAGGAATAGACACAGAATGAGCTCTCTCAGGTGTGAGACTTAAAGATACACAGCAAGGTAGAAACATAGAACCAAATAAAATGTAATGAGAGAACTGGTCCACACACTTGAGTTTGGGGTAGTTGAGAGTAAGTGGTGTTGGGGTCTTTGGGAGTCAGAGATGTACACAGGTGTTGAGATTATGTGCATGAGAAACTATTATTATGACATTGTAAACTACAGAATTTTAAGACAGAGTTAAAAAATAAAGTCCTCCCTACTATCCTCTTTCCAGTGTCCTATTTTCCTCCCACTGCACATCTCATAATTTATGACTGTTTTAGTTTTCCCTTGTTTGTCTTCCTCACTAAAGAATTATCTATATATCATTACAGGGACCTTATCTGTTTTCTTCAATACACTGTTCCAAAGTACCCAGTTTATGCATAGCTGTAGCTACATAAATATTATTGCATTTAATGATGTCTTCTTGAATTTATAAATGTATTTGTTTGGGGGCATAGCTAACCATTTTCAGGACTCACTCCTGGCTCTGCACTCAGGGATCACTCCTGGTGGTACTCTGACCAGATAGAGTGCCAAGGGTCAGACCCAGGTGAGCTATTGTACAAGGCAACACCTTGCTTGCTCTACTATCTCTCTATTCCTAAATAATCTTGAATTTAAAAAAGTTCTTTATCAGACTGGGGAGACTAGTACACGGATTAAGCTTGAATTTATATGTGGCCAAACCAGGTTCAATTCCTGGCACTGCATAGGTCCCTTGGGCATTGCCAAAGGTCATTACTCATTGCAACCAGGAATATCTCCTAACAACCAATGAGCATGGCCCTAAAATAAACAAAATAGAAATTTTAAAGACCTATTATATTCTATATACTCTACTAGGACCTTACAAACATTAATAGATAGAGAACTCTCCATTGCTCCAATGAATCAAGTAATATACATATTTATTTGTGGTTTGGGCCATACCCAGCTGTTCCTTGGGCTTATTCCTTGACTTTGTGTTCAAGGTTAATTTCTGATGGGACTCAAAGAATTTGTAAGGCATTCACCTTATCCCACTGTACTATTTCTCTTGCCCCAGTGAAACAGTTTTCTGGTCAAGCTTCTACTAAAAGATGCCTAGTTAGCATATCCCAAGTGAGTGTCTTTTGGAACACTATTCTATAAGGACAGTTGTGGAAAAACTAGTCTGGGTAATAAATTGACGAAAATGCACCTTTAATCTCCTATTTGTATTTCTAATCGCATATTAGCCTATGAAAGCGTTTGTCACATCCTATAGTTATTTTAAAAATCCACTTATGGGGCTACACAGATAGTATAAGGCTTTAAATTCCTAGTCTTGCATGCAACAGAGTCCAGGACCCCAGTTCGATCCTTGGGACCACATTTGCTTAACTGAACATTTGCTTAACTGCCACCCCTGAGCATGGTTCAGGACTAAACCCTATACCCTTCCAGGTGTTGTCCAAATTATACTCAAATCCTCAAAATCCATTTGTTTGAGCCAGTGATTTATGGTCTTAATTGATTCCAGAATCCTTTTATAAATGCAAAATTATTAACTCCTGAAAACAGTAATCTGAAAATAACTGTCTAGAGGATACTATGGATAAAGATTGGCAAATTTTTTTTGTAAAACTTTAAGTGTTTTAGGTTTTTTGCATCTTTGCTGCAATTACTCAATTCTGACATTTTAATGCAAAAGCAGCCATGGACAATATGTAAAAAATGAATATGACTTTTTTCCAGTAGATGTTATTTATTAAAACAGGCCACAGTCTGGATTTGAAAAGTTGTAATTGCTTACATCTGTAAAGATAATTTCAGAAACAGAGTATTCTATTTTAGCAACACTTATCCCACACCTAGTGTTTGATTATTACTATCAGTGAGCATTAAAATTACTACTTATATTACATAGATGTTCTATTTGTTATGAAATTTGAAGATTAATATTATAAAAATCAGTGATTGTTGCCCCAGTGAATATGATGGAATAAATGTGAGTAGAGTGGAGATTAGTAATCAGGTTCATGGAAAACAGCATTCCCCCAACAAAAAACAGTAAATCATAAAAGACCTGCAAGCTCCTTCCACAAAAATGGAGCCAGAGGACTCGAATCAGCCTATGGGAAGGACTGGAGTTCAAAGCATCACAAATACACCATACCAAAACATGAAGTATACATAAATTGGGCCATACTTTTTTGTTTTATTGTTGTTTATGGCTTGGAAACCATGCCCTGGTGCTCAGTGCTTACCCCTGCATTTGCACAGGGATCACTCCTGGTAGTGCTTGAGAACCATTTATGGCGCCAGAAATTGAACCTTGGTCAGGGTGGCGAACACGCGGCTCTTGAGCCGCATTCGGCTCCTGGCCAAAATGAATGCAGTTCTTTGCCTTTTTTCATTATTTTGTATACTGTGGCTCTTTGCCAAGTTTGGATTTTGTCATGCTGCTTCTGAGGAGGGACCTCTGAGGAGAGATCTCCGAGTGCGTAGTCTCTCCTACCCCCAGGCTGTGTCATCCCGTCTCCCATCCCTCGGAAAAAACTTCACTGGCCAGAGAGCTGGGACCCGTGTGTCACATGTTGGGTAACATCTTGCCATTAGTTCTTAGTGTGGAGGACGCAGCATACCCTCACCATCGCTGCAGGATTTTGACCCTCACTCAAAATGGCAAAATGCAATATGTGTTTAATAGATTATTGTTAAAATTAGATGCTTTTGTGTGAGTGTTTGTTTTGGCAGGTCACTGCGTGGTGTGGCTCTCTGACTCTCACAGTTTAAAATTTTGGCTCTTTGTGTAGAACTTGTTCGCCACCCCTGACCTAGGTCGACTGCATGCAAGGCAAGCACTTCATTCACAGTTTATCTCTTTGAACCTCAAGCCATACTATAAAAACCATTCATCTGTTCTCCAAACAGAAATACAATTTGGAACACGTCACCTTACATCTATTCTAACTTGACCTCAAAAATATTTTATAGTTTATAACCAACAAAAAGCAGAACATAAGAATTTCACACACATGTATTTAGAATGCGAACTTTTTCATTAAAATGATCAATATGGAAAATTTTAGGCCTGATTATAAAGACACATGCATTATTTAAAGTAACTATATCTGGTATTTAGCTTCTTTCTCTCTGGACATTAGCTTACTGCTTTTCTTGGCATGTCTATTGAACCTAACCAGTTTTCTTTTATTTATTTATTTATTTTTTGGTTTTTCGGGCCACACCTGTTTGATGCTCAGGAATACTCCTGGCTAAGCGCTCAGAAATTGCCCCTGGCGTGGGGGAACCATATGAGACACAGGGGGATGGAACCGCGGCCCTTCCTTGGCTAGCACTTGCAAGGCAGACACCTTACCTCTGGCAGCACCTTGCCAGCCCCCAGTTTTCTTTTAAATAATTTTTATTGTGGCCAATATGAGTTACAAGTCTTTCACAGATGTATTTTAGGTACATAGTGAAGGTGAATTAGGGCCATTCCCACCAGCACTGTTGTTCTCCCCCCTAGTTCCAAGTATATAACCCAAACCACTACCTTTACCCCCTGGACTGCTAATGTAACAGGTCCCCTTTGTGTACAGTTTGTTGTGGATTAGGTATATTGATTCTGTTGTCATTGATTTTGGTTTTAGTATTTAGGTCTGATCATTTTTATTTCCACTCAATGTTCATGTTACTGTTTGCTCCTGGTACTTCCCCCCCCCCACTAAGTTTATGAGGCAGAACAAGATGATTCAAGTTCTGTTGAATAAATAAATAAATAATAAATAAATAAAAAGAAAGAAATCTGGGAGGAGCCCATCTAGAAGCTATAAATATCAATTTAAAAGAAGAAAGAACAAAAACCAAACCAAAACAAGCAACAAAAAAAGCACAACAGCAACAAAAACAATAGAACAACATAAACAAGAAAGAAAAAAGGAGGGAGGGCTAGTGTGACAAGGTTTTGTGTTTTTTTTTCTTTGCATAGGCACAGTAAGTATTGGGAAAATTAGAAAGGGAATTTCCTTTGAACCTAAATTGTTAATGGGAAGTAAGCCATTGTTGATGTTCGCTGGCAGACATACACAGTGATCTATATGCATAAATGGAGTAGAAGAGAACCTTGAATAATTGTGAGGGACACTAACATTAATAATGGGTTTGGAATTGGAATAAATGCCCCAAACTCTATCATTCCCAGGGTATTGAGCTACACACAGCAGTGCTTAGGAGTTATTCCCGATTGATACACAGTAAATACCTTAACCCCTCAACTACCTCTTTGACCCCAATTAATTTCTTACTTTTTTCTTTAGACAATGAAGTGTAAACAGGGTCCATATCTTTTTCCTTCTGGTCATTCATTCTGACAAATCAATAGAACTATAATATAATATAAAAATAATGGTTAGATCTATGGAAATTTGAAGTGAAAAAGCAACTCAACAAAGACTGATCGATTACAGTATTATAGAGTTGATGAAGAGATCAAAGGCCTAATAAATAAGTAGAAAACATATCTGGAAGTTGGGGGATCCCAACTTCAACTTGAGAGAAAAGAAGTTTACAAAAGGAATAAATGCATAGATGGATGGAAATTGACATTAGTAATAGGATTAGTGCTAAAATATCGTATGCCAGGGGCCTGAGTAGTGGCGCAGTGGTAGGGTGTTTGCCTTGCATGTGGCTGACCTAGAATGGATTGTAGTAGTTTGATCCCCCAGAGTCCCATATGGTCCCCAAAGCCAGGAGTGATTTCTGAATGCATAGCCAGGAGTAGCCCCTGAGTGTCATCGGGCGTGGTCTCCAAAACAATATATATACGTATATGTACACATATATGTACACATATATATGTATCGTGTGCCTGAATTGCAACTATGAATGAGTTTTAAATTATAGTGCCTTAATAAAATAATTAAAGAAAGAAGAGAAACTTCTGTGAACTTTTTTAACCCATTTTTTAAAATTAATATCTTTAAACACTGTGATTACAAATATGGTAGTTGAGTTTCAGTAATGTAAGAACACCCCCCTTCACCAGTGCAACGATCAGTATCAATTTCCCCACTTTGGGCTTTGAATTAGTTTACTAAGAGAAGCAGAAGATTTAGGAAACTAATATACTCAGAGCTGAGGTAAGAATGACTGTGTCACAAAACAAAACAAAAACAACTAAAAGAACGTGTCCACGGGCTGGAGAGAAAGTACATTGGCAAGGGGGTTTGCCTTGCATGTGACTGACCTGGGCTTAATCCCTGGAATCACATCATGGAACTTCTTCACAAGTAATCCATGAGCACGGAGACAGGAGTAAAACTGAGCACCACTGGGTGTAGCCCTAAAATAACAGCAGCAACAATAATAACAAAAACTAGGCATGGCTGTGTCCCTCTGTAACTAATGTGTTGCTATTAGGAACAATACTGGAACATTAAAGGAAGACTAAAATCAGCAAATGAAATATTATAGTTGAATTGGACAATTGTAGAGAAAATCAGGACATCAACACCCAAGTTCAGTGTATATAACTATCTACTTATGGTCCTTGACTATAATGACCACAAGCCATAATCCCATCCTAGGGAAACGGGTCTACAGCAGGGGTTGCTGCAAGGAATTATCCAAACCAGGCAGAGGGAGTGAAGCATGAATGATCTGTAACTTTCTGCCTCATAGAGCAAGAGAGAGCTTTGCTACCAGAATTGCAATTTTTATTGAGTACAGAGATCACTCCTGGGTAAAGGACTGAAGACAAAAGGCCTATCCTGAGCCAGTCCCACCCAGGTATGCTTGAGATCTGTAAAATAAGATGGTAAGTAGGAAAACCTCTGTTTTGGTGAAACCAAGTTGTAAATAAACAAATACAAAGAAACCAAAAATTATCTTAGTTGTAAGTTGTAAACCAACACTAGATTATGATTCTGCTCATCCTGTTTTTCCAGTTCTCTCTCTCTCTCTCTCTCTCTCTCTCTCTCTCTCTCTCTCTCTCTCTCTCTCTCTCTCTCTCTCTCTCTCTCTCTCTCT
>PVKC010024345.1:0-16829 GCA_004027635.1 Crocidura indochinensis | reverse complement strand
GCATGCTTCTTTTATTTCCTACTCTGGGATAAAAATTTGGGTATTAGTTAATAAGCAAAGTTGATTATTTGGTTATTTGTCATACTTGGCCATATTCATCATCACACTTTGACACTGATATAAAAACACCCCCAAGAATCTTTATGTTTGCTGTTTTGAAAGACAAATACCTGTGTTCCAATATTTTTAAACTCTTTTTAGTGGCTCCAACATTATTCAATACACTATTAAATAGTACATTTTTGTTATATAAGATAAAATATATTTTATTTATTTGAGGGCAATATCTGGTACAGGGCTTATTACTTGCTGTATGCTTAGGTATCACTCCTGGTGGGCTCAGGAGGCCATAAGGGATGCCAGGGATAAAACCTAGTTCAGACATGTAGAAGGCAAGTTCCCTACCTATTATACTATCTATCACTCTGACCCTCAGAGTTTAGTAGTTTAAGAAACACTTTCTGAGTAAATTTTTTATGTATTAAAATGTTTTTAAAATGTCTACATCAATGTCTTTCTGTCTATGAACAGAAATCAGTAGTGGATTAGAAATAGTTTGACAAGCATGAGAAACAGCATAGTACTTAAAGTGTTTGCCTTACAAGCAGTTGACCCTCTTTCAATACTCACACCAAATAAGGTGTGAGTATAGAAAATTACCAGGAACAATTCAGAGCATAGATCCAGATATAAGTTATGAGCACTGCCATGTATGACACTGAAGCAAAAACTAAAATCAAAGACAAGATAAAGCAGCTTTATAGATATTATTCCTGTGAAATAGGATTGAACATAATAGAACTCATTTTAGTAGTGAAAATTTTGTTTTGTGAAACTTTTCAGTTTTGTTTCTCTGAAGATATACAGCTTTCAATGTAAAATATATTACTGAGGCTTGCTGATTAAAAAAAAAGGTTCCAATGAAATTACCATATTTTTTACTCTATAGGAATCACTTAACCATAAGACAAACTTGGTTTTTAGGCAAGAAAAAAACAAAAAAAGTCGCAGCAATGATCAAATAGTCTTAAACTAAGACTATTCTATTCTATATGTGAAGGTGAAAATGCATTAAGCTGATTGCTCATACTGTGTGGTATGTCTGTGTAAAATGGGGGAGAGCTTAACACTATGGATGTCAATTGGTTAGTATATGTTCTCCTCCCCTGCACTCAGGCTTCATCTCCAGGTGGCATTTTCTCCATAAAAATGCACAAACATTTTCCCCCATCTTTTGGGTGGGTAGGAGGAGTGAGCCTTATGACACGAAAAATATAGTACTTAACTCTGTCATTACAGAGTAAAAGTAGACATAGTGTGTACATTAATGGAAAGATATGATTTCAAGAATTTTGAGTATAGTTAGAGGTAAGACTTTAGTTTTGACTGAATATATAAATCACTGGCTAGAACACAGTCTCACATTTCTGTGTGTAGCAGCATTTCACTTTGATAATCAAACTCTAACACTTCCATTAAGAATTTGGCAGTGTATCACAAGGAACACATTTAATAGGTATGCTCTGAAAATAAACAACCAATGGAAAGTAATTACCAAAAAAAAAGTTACCAGAAACCATGATTCTCTAATACTATTGACAGAAAAATGTATTCTAAAATAGAAAACTTAAAATGTTTAGTAAATTTCATATTTAAAAGTCTATTTTTTTTATTGAATTTGCCTACCTTGCGTCTTGTAGCAACCTGTCAGATTTAATTTTAGGACACTCAATGGGTCAAATAGAAAAGTCTATTGGGGATAAAAGAGAGTGTGATATTTATTTTAGCAACAAAGCTAAATATTTATAAATACCTGATACATATCTGGCACTCAACTGACCCATAAATATATGATTGTTAAAAAACAAACAAAGGAGCTGAAGCGATAGTACAGTGGACTGAGAGTTTGTTTTGCACACATCTGACCTATGTTTGATCCCCAGCACCCAATAAGATCCTCCAAGGTTTCCTGAGTGAACTCTTAAATGCAAAACCAATAATAAGTCATAAATATCCCTGGGTGTGGCCACAAAACAAACAAAATATAACAAGAAAATAAAAAACCCACAAACATATAGAGGGCAGTTCCACAGTTTGTAGGATTACCCAATTCTCTGAGATTCAGAATTGTATCTGCCACCATTTATTAGATCATTCCAAGCCATAAAATCTAATGTTACTGATCATCAATATTTTTCCATTGCTATAATAAAATAGTACAATAACAATGCCATAAAATGGTTACCTATCTTTATAGTTGCATTTCAATTACTTTTCATGAAGTCTGTCGTTCTAAACACAGAATATGGGGACAGGATATCCTCAGAGACACATAGTGAGTGATAAGTTGTTGTAATGATAATTATAATTATTAGAAGCAATTGTCCAGACCTGTGCCAGCCACCTCTCCCTAGAGAGAACTATGAGAAGAATAGATCTAAGTCAAGCTGCAAATTGTAATAGTTAACTTTAAGTTACTTAAATTTCTCTACCAAGCAAAATGGCAAGTAGGCTAACTTACCCTGTCTAAAGTTATATTTATACTATAGGGAATCAGTCAAATAAAACTTACATAGAAATGATATATCACTATTTCACACTATTTCTAGCATGTCAACATCATATTTTGATGAGCCTGGCCAGCATATTTGAGCCTGGCCAGTCATTGCTCTATCTAATCACTGGAAGGTCTCCTGTGGTGACAGATATTGTGTTAGAATGATGTATATGCAAGAAGAATAATTGACAGTATTATTACCTCCACTATTTTTATCTGAATAAAATAGTGAAAAATAAACATGAATATGCATTGACACTGTGGAAAATACAGCATCTAAAGCTAAAATAAAATATATAAATAAGTATATGGGAATCACCATTAAAAAATTAAAACACCTTACCCCTGGCATTTGTATAAACCAACAATCAGTTAATACTTTTCCTAGTGACCTTGACCTTGAGAGTGATAGATTATCAAGCCTAAAATCCAAATTCATCTGCCAGCTGTTTCTAATCTAACACAGGAGCTAACAAATAGCCTCAAATTTCTAATCCTACCTTTTTGCTCTTCAAGTGCAGTTCCCACTAAATTGAAAAGATCCCTAGATGCAGTCATAGATGCATAAAACCAGTATTGTACCCTATCACATGGTATCTCTGATCCCTCTCCTACTCTAGGCCTTCTTCTCAAGGAACCCAAAATGATAAAAAAATAAGATTTCCTAAAACTCTTATCTTAAAATAGTAACTAAGAGAAATCATATAAATAGTTTTATTAATTTTATTTGTAAAAAGGAATATTTGAAGACCAGAGACTATAGTGCTGAACAAGTGCCCATGTGCACATTCTGCAACCTCCATGACAATCTACCCTGGGTGAGTGACTAGTGAAATATAAGATTAGAACAGAATGAATAGGTTACTTCTAGGCCTGTCCCTGAAAGCACCCTATCTATCCCTCTAACTCTCCTTACTATACTTTTTGGAAGCACTGCTACAATTGTATAGTTACAAGATGATATATGTCAACATACAAAAAAACTGATATTTTTGAAAATCTATGTTATACATACCAGCACTAGTATGTTAGCTAGTATAGACTTCTTTCTGAGCTCCACTCTGGATTCAGCAGTACCTCAGAGTTTGGCCAACTCTGTTTCATAACAGTACTGTTAAAGCTTGAACTAATGGAAAGATAAACTCAGTTAAAAGTTTACACTGAAATATATTATGACATGGATAGACCTAGGTGGGTTTATGCATTGTAAAATGTCAGCTGAAGAAAGATAATATGATGTTTCACTCATAACTGTTCTATAGTAAAATAAGTTAAATAAAAATTTTAAAACTTAATTTTGAGATAGTGAGACTAATTAGTGGTTACCAGGATGAAAGAGAAAGGTAAATAAAGCAAGACAAAGGGGACAATTTTAGAGTGTATAGCAATGGACTTTCAGTGGTGAAACTAGCATAGTTTGCAAGTTAATTGTCAATGATGTATATATGTTACCCACATAATGTAATAACACAATGTTAATTCCATTAATAAAATCACTTTAAGAAAAATTGCCCAATTTTGCCTATCTATACTTCATAAAATTAAATAAATGACCAATCTCTGGTCTATAAAAAGAACATTATATTACTGACTGTATGTACAAAATAATAATGTAAAGACTGTAGGAAACACCTAAAACAAAGATAAAACAGTTTATAGATAATATCAGGGGCCGGCTGGTGGCGCTGGAGGTAAGGTGCCTGCCTTGCCTGTGTTAGCCTAGGATGGACCATGGTTCGATCCCCCGGTTTCCCATATGGTCCCCCAAGCCAGGAACGACTTCTGAGCGCATAGCCAGGAGTAACCCCTGAGCATCACTGGATGTGGCCCAAAAACAAAAACAAAAACAAACAAACAAAAAAAAACAGTTGATAGACAACTTAGTTAAAAACAGTGGTTCTTAAAAAGAAATTTAAAATATGGGAAAGCCAATCGGGGTGGAATTAATCTAAGGTATATCCAGATGTAGTCAATGTGTAGATCCAAATAAGCAAACACAAAGTAAAATACAGTAACTAGCTAAGTTAGTCTAAAGAGTTTCCCTTTCAATTCAGTCAGACTAATTACTGACACTTTCAAAGCTGATAAACACAAGGCACATTATCTTCTCATGTACTGTTTTAGCTTTAGAATGACTTAAACAATCCAAAAATCTATATTTTGTGTGCCATATCTTCACAAAGATAATTATGTAAAATAAAACAGCATATTTCCAGACCTATTAAAAAAGAATGATATGCAAATAAGTGTATTTTTAATTAATTAAATAAATAAATAAAAATAAAAATTAATAAATAGAAAACAAAACATACAATGTATGAAAGACCCCTTTGGAAAAGATAATAAATAATTCATAAAGATACACCGCTAAACCAGGAAAGCCATCTACGAAACATCCAAAGTTGTCTATGGCATCACCTGGAAGCAATCCTCTACCAGGGAAGACCCTACTGCTGCTCTGATATCGATTTACTCAAAAGAGTCTTCCCTTAACACTGAGAAGATTTAAACAACAATAACGACCTGCGTACTGGACAGGACTTTCTGCATTGCCCTTCAATTGTGAGATGAAATTGGACGCCGCTCCGCACCACCTACATACATTGACTTCAATGTAGGATATACGAATTCCAGGATCTTCAGTACAAAAACATGATACCAACAACAGACACTGTGAAAAATATAACTGTATGGGCTCTACAGACAATGACTGGGATTGGACAAACTAGTTTGCCTGGAACTTAGAAATGGTCTTATGTCAGGAAACTTCAGGGTCTAGGGTCTCCTTGTACTTAGGCCAAAGTTTTTCCTTTCCATGACCCCCATACTTTGGTGGGCCCATGCAAATGATAATTGCCACTCTTAACATTGTTTTCACAGTGCTTCTTTGACTCAAACCTTTAAGAAACCACTAGTAAAGCTATCTGGAACTGCATATATGCTTTTAGTTACACTAGCATTCTGGGGAATAAAGGAGAGAGATAAGGGATATATGCTTGGGAATAAGGATGAAAGGAGGACAACACTGGTAGTGGAAAGGCCCTCATTTATTGTCACTGTGTACCTTAAATATCACTGTATAAGATTTGTAAAAAAAATAGATTAAAATGCCTCTAATAATGTAAGCCATTATGATAAAAATTGTGTTTTAATCAGAAATATTCTTTGACTTACATGTATTATATTATATTAATTATATGCTATATTATGTTACTATATTATGTTAGTTCACCTCAATATGTTAATCAATTTTGTCTCTTGAATAAATTCTTACAATAAAAAAAGATGAATATGACTATAATATGCAACAATGGTTAGAAAAGATGTAGGCAAATAGGACTGGAGTGATAGTGCAGAGGTAGTGTGTTTGCCTTGTATGTGGCTGACCAAGGACAGACTTCTGTTCAATCCCTGGCGTCCCATATGGTCTTCCAACGAGGAGCGATTTCTGAGCGTATAGCTAGAACTAAACCCTGCGTGACACCGGGTGTGGCCCAAAAAACAAAGGGAAAAGAAAAGAAGATAAGATGTAGGCAAATAATTAACTCAATATAAATCCGACTGATATTTCATTGGGAGAGTTAAGCAAGGTCTTATAATATATAAAATTCTGTGTTTAAAACAATAGAGTATGTGCATCCTTGAACGTGTATCCAAAGAAAATCCAATACAGTGAGTGTATGTCAATATGATCTTATTTTAACTCAGGAATAGGGGCTCCTAAATTTTTGTATCTGAATAAATGTTAATGTACTATTAACACTATATTGTTATAATAATCAACATTATGTATTTGATCTGTGAATGTAAACATTTATAATAGAGGAAATAAAATAGAAGATGTTTATTAAAGTACATTTCAAACTACTTAAGACATATATTATTTTGTCTTTTGAAAAAATAAAAATACCAAACTTTAGACAATTAAAGAAACAGATCATAAAAGGATAATGAATTGGCAGGCTTTAATATATGCAATTTTTACAGAACAAAGCTCACATAAACTTAAGGAATGACACATGACAAAGTCAAACATTAGGCTTGTATGATAATAAAATAAAAAATTTGAAGTTAAATTATTTCTATAAAATATTAGCATGATTATATAAAAGGCAAAGGTCAAGAATGCTTAGTTTCACAGCACTATTGTTCAAGAACCAATAACAGATAAAGAAACTATGGTACATTTATTTATTTATACAGTAGAATACTACTTGGCCATAAGAAAAAAAATTAAATGATACAACTTCCAATCATTGACAGTATTATACAATTGTAAACAACAGTGAATAATATATAGATATGATGTATATTAAATACACATATTAGAGTGCTTAATTTCTTCAGATCAGGGGGGCCGGGCGGTGGCACTGGAGATAAGGTGCCTGCGCTAACCTAGGAAGGACTGCGGTTCGATCCCCCGGTTCCCCGTATGGTCCCCCGTGCCTGCCAGGAGCGACTTCTGAGCAAATAGCCAGGAGTAACCCCTGAGTGTCACCGCGTGTGGCCCAAAAACCAAAAAAAAAAATTTTTTTTTTCAGATCAATTATCTCTATATTTTTATACCTTCCCAGGACCACAAAGATAGTGTAGCAGATAGGGTACTTGTCATGCCTGAGATTGACCTAAGTTGGATCTCTGATATCCTATATGGTCCCCTGAGCTCAGCCAAGAGTGATTCCTGAGTGCAGAGCCTTATCATTACTGGGTGTGACTCAAAAGCTACAAAAAAAATAACAAAAAAGAAAATAACTTTTCTGATGTTATTACTTCACAAGAAATACTATTTACCGGAATCATACTTTTTATATGCTCAAATATCAGCAATCTACATGAAGAACTACAAAGAGTGTCTTCTTGAAAGTCACTGAATTTTGCTGCTTGAGTTTTATTGCTTAACAAATAAGATGCATATTTTATATAGACAAGGAATATTCTACATTTGTTACAGCTGTCGTCACATTACTTTTTTACTTTATAACTGTGGAAATTTATATTTGATGGGTTTATGTATAAAATATGCACATGCATTTTATATTTTTCACAGATAATAACTGACAATAGTCAAGTAAGGACATACATTTATTATGTAACAATTAGGAATCATGTTTGCATTAACTAACATGAAACTGAACAGAGTTTGAATTTTCCACCTAAAGAGTGTAGCTTGGATCATTTGTCACCATTTATTACATGAAGATTTCAAAACTAAAATAAAGCCACTTTATTAAGTATTTTAACAAAGCATCATTAATTAATAAAACAAAGTAGATATTAAAAATGTATTTGTTTATGCCTTGGACACAACCTCTTGGGGTATAAACAAAGAAAACACTGAAATTGGGCCTCTAAGAGAGTCCTTTTAATAATTAATTGATTTCTCTCTTTCATCTCACTTAACATCAACTTAGTTGTCTTTATTTTCAGGTGAGTAAGATAAACAATAAACAATATATGATATACCTTTTGATATTTTTCATTTATCTCTTTTTAAGTTATTATCACACTTAAACTGGATAATATTGGGGTTTAGGCTCTTGCTTGGTGCTGATCATCACCAGGAATGATTACTAGGCACAGAGCTAGAGCAAGCTCTAACCACAATCACATGTATACTCCCCTCCTGTGTGTGCCCTTCTTTGGCTTTTGAAACTAGTAGTCCTATTGTCTGGAACTTTCTTAGCAGAATGCTTGGTTATTAATTGGTTGCATTTCAGAGTTAAAATGAGAATTTTTTTTAAAGAGCTTCGTGCTGTATTTATGGCTCATTTAAGGGATCTTTTTTTGTCTCCTGGATTTTTCCATCCTCAGTGCCTATGATTTCACTTCAGTCATCCCTGATCCTTATACATATTTTTTTTTGTTTTTTTTTGGGGGGGGGGGGTCACACCCAGCAGTGCTCAGGGGTTACTCCTGGCTCCATGCTCAGAAATTGCTCCTGGCAGGCACGGGGGACCATATGGGGCACCGGGATTCGAACTGATGACCTTTTTCATGAAAGGCAAACACTTTACCTCCATGCTATCTCCCGGGCCCCTGATCCTTATACATATTTTCAACTGTCTTTTTTTCCTAGAGAATCTTTCCTCTGCACTAATTTAATTGTTAAATCGATTCTTTAATTTTTAATTCTTTTGGAAAAAGTCTAAAATGATAAACTTTGGTACCACTGCAGTTAAGCTTCCTTCTCATTTATTGAAGTCCAGTCTTCTACAAAACTTCCTTAATTTTCCTATACTTTTTCCCAAAAAAGTAACCTTTAGCAAGTAGAGAAACTATTAGCAAGTAGAGAATCCTTTTCTGTTCTTCACTGTCACAGCATTTAAATTTCTTGATTTCCTACTTAGACAATTCTGCCCCGACTTGAAACCTATTCTCTCACAGAGGTTTTCCTCCCTTTCCTTTTAACTCTGCCTTGAATTTATTGGATGTTGATATGTAAGTGAGTCTATGCTGTTATACAAGATTCTCCTTTCTTCCTACTGTTTGTTCTTGAGCAAATTCTCTTTGATATTATTTGGGTCTCTGTACACTAACAACACTCTACAGCTTATTTTCTTGTAAGTTTTTCTTATCATTGTGAGCCTGAATCCATTACTTTTATTGAAAGTTCAATATTTCCACTTGGATGTGACTTGTTCACCTCAGAATGAACTTTTCAATCCCCACCACAATTTTTCTTATTTCTTTGTCTTAAAACCTTGAATTAATTGCATTATCATTTCCTTATTAATTTAAGATTAAAAAGTAAAACTTCTAAGTACTTTCTGAAGTTTGTTTCTAGATATCCCTCTTTTAGGGTTCTTTGTTGTTTCTCAAATTCATTCTGCCTTCTTTTCCCTGATGTCACTCCTGTTCACACTATCACCTCAATGTTCCAGACAGTAATATTGCCTCTTTTTTGTGTGTGTGTGTTTTCATAAGTGGATTTTCTTTCTTTTTTTTCTTTATTTAAACATCTTGATTACAAATATGATTGTGATTAGGTTTCAGTCATGTAAAGAACACCCCCTTCACCAGTGCAACTTTCCCACCACCAATGTCCCAAATCTCCCTCCATTCCACCCCCCCCCAACTGTACTCCAGATCAGCTTACTAGTTCCCTCATTCATTCACCTGATTATGGTAGTTTTCTGTGTAGTTATTGCTATAACTGCCCTCACCACTCTTTGTGGTGAGCTTCATGAAGTGAACTGGAAGTTCCAGCCCTCCTCTCATTGTCTCTGAGGATTGTTGCAAAAATGATCTTTATTTTTCTTAAAACCCATAGATGAGTGAGACTATTCTGCGTCTCTCTCCCTCTGACTTATTTCACTCAGCATGATAGATTCCATGTACGTCCATGTATAGGAAAATTTCATTACTTTATCTCTCCTGACAGCTGCATAATATTCCATTGTGTATATGCACCACAGTTTCTTTAGCCATTCGTCTGTTGAAGGACATCATAGTTGTTTCCAGAGCCTGGCTATTGTGAATAGTGCTGCAATAAATATAGGTGTGAGGAAGGGGTTTTTGTACTGTATTCTTGTGTTCTTAGGGTATATCCCTAGGAGTGGAATAGCTGGGTTGAATAGGAACTCAATTTCCAGATTTTGGAGAAATCTCCATATCGCTTCCATAGAGATTGGACTAGACAGCACTCCCACCAGCAGTGGATAAGAGTTTCTTTCTCTCCACATCCCTGACAGCACTGATTGTTCTCATTCTTTGTGATGTATGCCAATCTCTGTGGTGTGAGGTGGTATCTCATCATTGTTTTGATTTGCATCTCCCTAATGATTAGTGATGAGGAGCATTTTTTTCATGTGCCTTTTGGCCATTTGTATTTCTTTTTTATCAAAATGTCTGCTCATATATTGCCTCTTTTTTGTTTGTTTGTTTTTGGACCACACCTGGTGACACTCAGGGGTTACTCCTGGCCATGCACTCAGAAGTCGCTGAAGTCCTGACTTGGGGGACCATATGGGAACCGGGGAATCGAACCGCGGTCCATCCTAGGCTAGTGGAGGTAAGGCAGGCACCTTACCTCCAGCACCACCACCTGGCCCCCATATATGGCTCTTAACTAGTCTCCACTCACTTTCAGTCTTGTCATACCTACCCCTGCACATTCTGATTAGCCTCTAGATTGAAAATATTCTCTTTTAAAACAATAAGGTAGAATCCAATTTTAAAAAATTTGTTGCACTGAAGTATTTGTTAGGGAAAATATCATTACTCTTAAAAGATTATATAAACCCTAATCTCTCTTCCACATGACTTCCTACCAGAGCACTAATTCTAAAGTAATGTTCTCTTTACTCTTTTGTTTAACACTCCTTTGCTTTTAGATTGAAGAAGAAATTAGTTTTGTGTCTGTTCTAGTTTAGTCTTTCTACCTACCTGATTTTTCACTCCCCAGTTTATACTAACTCTGCTAAGTTGTGTTCAATTTTGAGATATCAATTTCCTATTTAACAATTTTGTATTTCATACATTCTATTTTCTTTTAAGGATTATCTCTCCCCCTACCCATTTCTTATATGTCAGATACCAATTTCTTCTTTTTCTATCTTGTCTAACTCAGGAGTCCCTAAATTAGACCCGCCAACAACATTTATTCAGTCCACTGAGTGTTTTTGCCATTGCTGCCAGTTCTACTTAGCAGCTGACTCTTTGCTGTGCTCATGAATGGAATCTGTACCACTCTCCAATCCTCCTCCTTCTCTCTGTCTTGACTCCTCCTCTTAGTATTATTGGGCAGGGGTCCTCAAACTATGGCCTGCCAAAAGTAGGCCCACAGTCCCATTGAAATACTGATAAGTTTGTTGATTTAATTTTACTTGTTCTTCATTTTAAATATTGTATTTGTGTCGAAATTGTTTTTTTAACATAAAAATAATATATGTGCAGTGTACATAGAAATTTGTTCATAGTTGTTTTTGAACTATAGTCCAATCCTTCAATAATCGGAAAGACAGTGAACTGGTTCCCTGTTTAAAAAGTTTGAAGATTCCTGCTCTATCGCTACAAATTTATTCCTTATTTTTTCTGAAATTAAGAATGCATCCAAGCAGGAGTGATAGCACAGCGGTAGGATATATGCCTTGCCTTCAGCAGCCTAGGATAGACTGAGGTTTGATCCCTGGCATCCCATATGGTCCCTGAGCCTGCCAGGAGCAATTTCTGAGCGAAAAGCCAGGAGTAACCCCTGACCTTGGCTGTGTCCCCCAAATCAAAACAAACAAAAAAGAAAGCATCTAACCCTTCTCAAACTTCTTGTAATCCTTCAAAATCTTACTTTCTTGCTTAGGAAATTTGCAACATGCAAAACTTTCTACCTTAATTTTTTTCATGATTTAGCTTGACTGAATTTTACTTCACAGTGGAAATTCAAATGAGATATCACCTAATCAATACTCCTCAGTTATTTTCTAAATCAATGTCAGAGCTTGTTTTGTTACTTTTAAAGTACCGTGCAGTATAGTGGTCTTAAAGTCTATTTTCATGTCTTTTTACTGTTGTATATTAAGGTATTACTAACTGTTATGAGCTAAACTTTTCCCCCCCCCTTTTTTTTTTGAGCTAAACTTTTATATCTGTGTGACTTTGTAAAATACAGGGTTGAAATATTGTTAATCATAGTACCTAAAAGGGAAGAAATAAAAGATTGAGTGAGAGAAAATAAGAGAAAAGAAAAATGTTTGCCACAGAGGCAGGCAGGGAAATGGGCAAAGGAAAAGGTGGAAGAGAAACTTAGGACATTAGTGGTGGGAAATGTGCACTGGCATGACTGAAACACAATCATAAGCCACTTTGTAACTGGGAAAAAACCCAACTGTATTATGAACAACCTTGTACACTACACGTTTAAATAAAATAAGTTATTAATCCGAAAACAGTAAAATAAAATAAAGTAGATGTGTAGTAAAAACCCCAAAAAAGACCAGAGTGATAATACAGTGTGTAGGGTGCTTGCATTGAAAGCAATTTATCTGGCTTGAATCCTCTACACTATATATGACCCCCTGAACCCACCAGGACTGACCCCTGAGTGCAGAGCCAGGGGTAAACTTTAAACACCACGAGGTGTAGTCCCAAAACCAAACAAAGCAGTTCAAAAGAGATGTTCCCAATTGTCAGGTGACACTATCTCAAGCACAGATTAGACTCTCAAGTTTGCTCTAGTGACTCAGCCAGTTCCAATACTTGTTTACTTTGAAAAGGGGAAGGAAGTTATTACCATCTAGGCCTGCTGGTATCACACATGACTTGTGGATTTAGCCTGTTGACGACATCTAGATGGGTTATGAGAAGTAGTTCAGTTCTACACTTAGGAAGTATAAATGGTGTGAATTGTCACCCAATCTCTGAAGAGTGTGACCACTGTTTTTAATCTCATTCATCACTGTATATCCTATAGTTGTTAAATAAGCAAATTGACTTTATAGTTCTCAGCACTAAGCAGATAAGAAGACTAATTCACCAACTATAAGACATGCACAACCTAAAATATGAAGAATAAAATCAGACTAGATCATCTTTTATTACTTTATTTTAAATGGCAGGGTTTACAGTGTTGCTTGTGATACATTTATTTCCATAACATTCTATGTTCCAACACCAATCCCAACAACAGTGCAAACTTGTTTCACCATTGTCCCCAGATTCCCACCTACTCCCTAGCCTGCCCCCCTTGTCGGGTATAAAATAATATACTTTCTATTGCTTATTTACAGATAAGTTATAATAAAATTATTTTAAGTACAGCAAAAGAAAATGTGTATATTATTAGATTTCAAATGAAGTCGTTAAATGATTGTCAAGAGGTTTACAAAGATATTTGCTGCTAGATTATCTTTCTGTTATCTGTTATGTTTTTTAACATTATGTGGCTTCTATGCCACAATGACATTTAATTTAGTGTATTATCACTGAGATGACAGAATTAAAAAATTTAGAGGTGTCACAGAATAACATATGCACACATGGCATCATGGTCCAGGAATCCCAAGCTCTGTGGCTGATAGGGTGGTAACTGTGGGGTGTAATCACAAGTGCTTTCCAGAAGTATAAGAAGGAAAGGGGAGGGTACAAACACTCACTCTGACAAAGACATGGTGATCTCAGCCCAAATACAGACATAACTGAAGTTTTGGTCAGTTACACTTCTTTGCAGGGCTCAGTGGGGTAAAGTGATAAAGTTGGGCCATTG
Organism: Crocidura indochinensis; assembly: GCA_004027635.1. Classification (NCBI taxonomy): domain Eukaryota; kingdom Metazoa; phylum Chordata; class Mammalia; order Eulipotyphla; family Soricidae; genus Crocidura; species Crocidura indochinensis. Next base: position 3,075 of record PVKC010024345.1, on the reverse strand, counting down.
ATAAAACAGGGATTGTGGAATGTGGGTGCAGTTGGCGAGACTTCAGTAGACTTGGCCTGCCCCTCCCTCACGATTACCCAATTTCTAGCCTCTAGACCCGTGCCAGTACCCATGATTTTTTTTACAGTTTGGTTTACATCTCCTTTGAGAATAAAATGAGTCTATGGAGCTGACTGATGGCAGACATCTCAGAAGAGATTTTTAATCATTTGGAAATTAGGTCTTAAATGGAAAAAAGTAAGTTTTAAGTTACTATTCAAGAAAATATAACTGAAATAAAAAATCAAGATATAGGGGCAGGAGAGATAGCACAGTGGTAGAACATTTGCCTTGCATGTAGGACAGATGGTGGTTTGAATCCCAGCATCCAATATGGTCCACTGTTTCTGCCAAGAGCTATTTCTGAACACAGAGCTAGGAGTAACCCTTGAGCGCTGCTGGGTGTGACCCAAAAATTAGTATTCATTAAATAAAACATTTATCATGTTCTTAAAAGGTATCAAAATCTAATAAACCACTTTAAATATACTTATTCTATACTTATTCCAGCATTAATATTTGTTTATAGGATATAAAAGAAATTTTTTCTGTAATTGACATTTATGACAAGAAACAATACCTTTTAAAACAATTCGTAAGTGGAGGGCACACCTAATATAATCAAATAGGGAAAACCTGGACTCGTATCCTTTAGTTAAGACAAAAATGATGCAAAAACTTGGATCCATCTATGGAGAATGTAACTTGAAACCTTAGCAAAGTAAACTTCCCACAGCAGGGGCCAGACAAATAGCCTAGTCTGGTCCACCAGTCTGCATGAACTGATTTCTGAGTCAGAGCCAGGAGTAACTCCCCACCACCACTGGGTGTGGCCCCAAATCAAAACAAAGTCCTAGAGCAAAGGAACAAGTTAGATTCAAAGAGAGATTTCAAAGGTATAGAAGTCTGCCCTGAAGGGGTGCATCATTCTAAATACCCAACACCCCAACCCTACAATGTAAAACTTCTAACATGACAGGCACCTCATAACCACAATCCTACACCTAGCTGTCCAGGCCCATTTGAATTCAGAGCTTGGTAGGTTCAATTGACTGTTAATTATGTCAACACACAGATCCATTTGAACATGGATCTTCACTTCAGTAACACATGTAGTACCAGACAAAATGCCTCTACACTATAGATGAAAATAAAATTCTGAGAAACATAAAAACTCTTCAAAGTGATAAAAACTCCTTGATGAGGACTTAAAATCATGATGCTAATGATGTTCACTAAAAGGAGATAAATAAGTGATACCAGCATTACATATATATGTTTGAATATATATGTGAGGTCTGAATTAATCCAAACAAAAATAATTATCTAAAAAAATTATAGCTGACTGATATCAACAGAGGGATCCAAGATCAAAATGACAAATTGACAAATGACAGATCAAATCAGTGGTCTAGAGGTAAGGTAAAGGTACAGGAAATCATCAAAAACACCAGCAAAGAAGAATTTTTTTTCTTTTTTTTTGTAAGAAAATTTGTTTTATTTCTTTTTTTTTTTTTTAAATATTTTGTATTTAAACACCTTGGTTACAAACATGATTGTGGTTGAGTTTCAGTCATATCAGATGACACCTCCCATCACCAGTGTAACATTCCCATCACCAATGATCCAAATATCCCACCTCCCCTCCCTGCCCCACCTGTACTCAAGGCAGGCTTTCTATTTCCCTCGTATATTCTCATTGTTAGGATAGTTGGCAATGTAGTTATTTCTCTCATTAAACTCATCACTCTTTGTGGTGAGCTTCATGAGTTCGGCTTTAATGTCCAACCCTCTCCTCTTCTGTCTATGAAAATTGTTGAGAAATGTCTTTCATTTTTCTTAATACCCATAGATGAGTGAGACCATTCCATCTTTCTCTTTCTCTCTGACTTATTTCACTCAGCATAATAGATTTCATGTACATGCATGTATAGGAAAATTTCATGACTTTATCTCTCCTGATGGCTGCATAATATTCCATTGTATATATGTACCACAGTTTCTTTAGCCATTCATCTGTTAAAGGGCATCTTGGTTGTTTCCAGAGTCTTGCTATGGTAAATAGTGCTGCAATAAATATAGGTGTAAGGAGAGGGTTTTTGTATTGTATTTTTGTGTTCCTAGGGTATATTCCTAGGAGTGGTATAGCTGGATCATATGGGAACTCAATTTCATACTTCTGCATGCAAGGCAAACACACTACCTCCATGCTATCTCTCCAGCCCAGCTGATCCTCTCTTAGTAGATGCTCTGACATGATTGGTTCCTTGTCACTTCCAAAATATTTTTATTATAAACCTCAGGGATAAAGTGGTTAACTGGGATGTGTGTTCCCAATTGCAGTGTATCAAATAAAATACCTGATTGGCTGAGCTTAGGTTAAGAATCAATCTTCTGTTCCACCAGTTTAGGTTTATTATTTTTTATAAAATATTTCAGCACCATGATTATAAGCATGATTGTAGTTGGATTTCAGTCACAAACAGAACACACCCCTTCATCAGTGCAACATTCCCACTGCCAATCTCCAAAGTAATTAACTACTTTTGTTCAATGTGAGGAGAAGTACAAGGTAGCAAAGAAGACAAACTGTGGGCTTCACAGACTATTTCATATATTTCTACATTCTTTTTCAACCTGGTTCTGGGCTCTCAGCCAGTTTCCTCGGTCTTCTGTTTTTCAAAAGATTCTCCAAACTCTCAAATTAGTGAGAAATATATACATAAAGATATATATAATAAATTCAAATTTATAAGCTTAGACTTCTTATCCCTTACCAATTCTAGGTATATCATGCATTAAATATGTTTGGGGGACAGATATAAAATACTCACTGCTAATAAAAAATTTTTATCATTAAAGAAAAATCTCCATATTTCAAACAGTTGATAGAAAGTTAACTTATGCAATAAATTATTTCAAATAATAAATATTCCAAATAAAAATGTATAGTGCCACCAGAATTAAAAGAATATTAACACGTTCAGAAAGAAAAAAATTCTATTATACAGGAATGGATTACATCTACACTGTGTA
>PVKC010024344.1:0-16905 GCA_004027635.1 Crocidura indochinensis | reverse complement strand
ATTGTTAATCTCATTTTTCCTGTCTAGTAGCCTTGTATAACACTCTGTTTATAATAGGCTTCCTGTGCTAAGAGAATGGACTTCTAAACCTCAATACATGTTTCCCAGTAATCATTTTAGTGGCCATGGGTCCTTATAATAGTGGCTAATCTCCATAACATCATCATTAGTGGATGAGGGTAACTGAAATTATAGGGACCCTTTGCTCTAATTATAGACTCTGAATTGCAAATCCATTCTTTAATCAACTGTAAATGCATTGTAAAGGGAATTGTAAGTTCTTTCCAGGGAGCAATATGCATTCAAGCTAGCAGAGGAGAACCAAGCAATGCAATGTGTTTGGGGAATAATAACTGAATATGCTCTCATAGAGACTGAATTACAATATGGCTCCTTGCTGGAGCGATTGTCACACTAAGTCATTTTCAGCACTGCACAGACATAGTAAAAATAGTTTACTTGTCTACCTAGGAAGCAAATTAGCCATGTTATTAAATACCTATTTTTTCTAGTTTTCACTCCTTGTCTGATAAGTGCAAGAATTCAGAGAAAGTTCTTCCAACTTTAAAAAAAAACCACAGAAATGGATTTAGTTGTGAAACATAAAACTTAATTTCCTTTAGCTTCTACTCAAAGCATAAAATAAACCTATTCTCCGAATCCCACAAATATCATTTAAAATGGGAAGAGATTTTTAGACTAATTGAGTTGCAGATAACAGCTTGATTTTCATCCAAAGAGAGGCAACTTTGGGCAATAAAGATATTTCTCGCTAACTAATTTAATGGAATTTTAGCCATGAACAGACTAGCCCAATAAGACAATTGTTTACCATCTTAGCAATGAGATGGAAAGCACAATCTTATTCATTTCCTTGTCCAAATGCCAATGATGTTTCTAAGTTAATTTTCCATGCAGTGGATGCCAAAGCTGAAAGAAAAGTCACACAGACGTGTTGGAAAACCTGATCAAGGATGCATTTATTTCCTTGTCAGGTATATCATACAAATATCATATCATATTATATCATACAAATAAGCTGTCACCAGTATATTTATTTTTACCTTTTGAGGCAATCTTAATTTTAACCTAAAAAAATAACCTATGAGAAACTAAACATATTCCCACATCAAAAATAATTTGAATAATCCAGACTTTTCTGAGAGTATTTTACTAAACTAAGTTTTCTTTCTTTTCACTCTCCCTACCATATTTTATTTTTTGAAATTAATAAATGATCATCTAATCACAGATCCACTAACATCATTCCATACTTTTATTAGAATTGGTACCCATCTGTTTGGTGGAAGAAGATTTCTGTGTAATATGTGTAAAATGACCCATGATTATATAATACCTACTTCTGGAAAAATGTAATGAAGAATTTATGTGCATCAACCATTTAGAAAGTGACACATACTTTGACTTTAAAATTTTTTTGAATAACAATTTTTGTTACTAAGATTTTGGATTGAGATATTGTAGGTGTTGGATAAAAAATAATTCATCAGACATAAAATTCCATTTTTTAGCTAAGTCGAATGCAATAAATTAAATGGCACTTAATATTAATAAACTTTCATGTTTCACTTTCAGTGTTAAAATAGAATAATACACCACTAGTTTCCCGGAAAACTTGGGTATTCATTTATTACCATAACTTTCTTCCCTGTGCTTTAATAGAACTGTGCTTTCTCCAACAATTCTCCTAGATTTGAATTATTACTTAAAGCTCCAAAGGTTAACATTAAATATATTAACTTTTTAATGCTATTCAGCTTTTTCAGCTATTAGTCTTCCTTAGACGTCTGCCATTATTTACATAATTATTTCGTCAATCTAGCCACACTTTTCCCTTCGGAATGTAATACAATGGGTATTCATATTTCATTCTGCTCCAAAAAACAAGGGCTTGATGAACGGCACGCACAGTGTCCATTCAGAAGGCTGGTCTGAAATAGAACTGCCTGGTTGAGAATTGACTTCCATCCACAAAAGCAAATGTGAAACAGAAGCAGAGAGCTTCAAGTGGGCAGGTAGGGAACATATGTTTGTTGTCAGGGAGTTTTGAAAAAGCCCATGTTGTGGTAGATAGAAGACTTGGGTGTTTTAAGTGAATCCAGTCGTCTTAAAATAAGCAATGCTTCTCCCATATACAAATGCACTGGATTTTTTTTTTTTTAACTGGAGCAATTCAAACTGTAGCAATTTTGCTTTTACTCTTAGTTTTGATCTTTACCAGAGTGGTTCTTCCATCTGGTTGATGCTTTTTCTTGCTTAGTAAATATACCTGGTTGTATTGAGGTTCAGTGAGGCGACTAATATCCAGTTGGTGCCTCTTGACATCATTAAATCATTCTCTGTGTTTTGGTTATTATCCACTGAGATTTATGTGCTCATTGTGCACAGCCAAGGGGACACTATGACAATGCCCTGAGTTATCTCACCCTCCCAAAGTCGCGGTCTTGAAAAGGCAGCTTTAGAGAGGATTTTTCAAGCTTAGTTTCACTCTTTCATTGCTCATCGAAGGACCACAATAACAAAAGCTTCTATGGAAGTTTCAGACCACACTGCCAATAGAAACTATTAAACCGTGATGAAGTATCTTTCTCCTGTTCGACTTTTCTTCTAAGATGTCCAAATGTAGGTTCCAAAATGATATCTCTCCAAAGTATGTAGCAATGGACTGAATTTTTGGTTTTCCTTTCCACATAGTTTTAAAGGTTTTATTTTCATTCTTAAATTAGTTAAGCAAAAGACGACACTGATGGAAACACAGTAATAGCCAGAGAGCCCAAATCCTCTCATGTTTACTTCTGTTCTCTCATGTTTATTTCTGTTGTCATTCATACTTGTTCATGTTTCTGCTGGGAAGCATTTTGTTCTCAATAACTATAGCTCTAAAGGTGTTTCTGAAACTCCTCACACTGGTAACATTTATTTATTCCAAACAAAGGCAGCTATGTTTCCTTTTACTTACCTTAACCTTGAAGAAATACTAGTCAGTTAAAATGTATTTTTCTCTATTAATAAAATCTTTATATAAAAGAGTGATGGACAGATTATATCTCTGGTTATCACCACTCCATATTCCTCTATTATATACATTAAATCCAGAGATAATATTTACTTGAAAGTGAAAAGCAAGAGGATTTATTGTAATAATCTTGTCTAATACGTGGCTACGTTCCATATCCCTTCATCTCCCATTCATTTGGCCTCAACAGTCATTTTTTTTAACAACTTTTCCCTTAGGACACTGTCCCTGGGCCTTACTTCCCTCAATATTTATCCTCCTCAAACTTATTCCTTCATTTACTTTCTTTGAATTCATTCCAGGCAGCTTCTCATGTATCATGAACTAATTAGAAAAATAAAGAATTTCTCAGTAAGAGTAGGACAACAATAACAGGTCCAAAAGTGAAGCTGTCCATAATTCAAAATCATTGAGCTTTGGAAACAAGTGCATGTTCTCATAACTAATTCTGACACCAATTATGAGGGCTACATACATGCATTACCTTCTCTCCAGTCCAGTCTGTATTTCAGTCCACCTACTCCACTATCACTGTCCTTGAAGTTAAACTTACAGAAAGATGTGTGAGGTGAAACAAAAGTTTGAGAAACCTAAATCTCTGAAAATGTCTGAATCTGTCCTCGAAGGAACCTACATTTTCTCTTTTCTTTACCTCTAGTTCTTCATGAACATTATTTAGGTAGTTCAACTCATCTCTTATGTCCTCAGCAATAGCATTCTACCTCTAACAGAATCACTGTCTTTTTAATCTACCCATATAACTCTAATTGGTTCCCTTATTCACATCTTCATGGGTCCCATCTGGAGTGAATTTCATTTCCTTGTTTATATCTTGACTAAGAAAACTGGGCATGTTTTATTAGTCACAGATTTTGTGGATGGTGAAAGTAAATCATAGCAAAGTTGGGGATTTCTCCTAAGTCCTACCATGAATCTAAGATTGAAAAAGCTGCAAGTCAAGTCTTCTATGTCTATTCACATTTGCTAACTCTAATGCTTCCCAATGATCTCACTGAAATAGCGCATGAACCTATGGTTGTGATTTTTTGTGCAGACCCAGATACTAAAACAATAAAGTCACTGGGGTTGGCTCATTGACATGCAATCTCCTCACTAGTTCCTTTGGTTCTGGAGCCGACGTGAAGATATAGCTGGATGTCATCTGGGTGTGGGTGTGCAGATGCTAAAGAATAAAGGCAGACTCACAACATGTGGGCAGCACTGGCTGTTCGTTTTCAAGAACTGGTGAAATATCCCTTTACTCTAGACTCTTCCTCAACAGCAGGACACTCACCAGTTATTGGGCCATAAAGACATTTCAGTGGACACAACTGGAAAGCAATTCTGGCTTAATGTCTTGACTCATCCAAGTCCTGTTTTCTGACTCATTAACTTTATAGAGGCATCGATGAGTCTCTAGCAATTTCCATTGCCCATGAACTAGAGAACAAACTAGGTATTCCATTGTCAACAACTGACAAGAATTGTTTGATTTAATTATAGTCTCTAAGGGATTTATTTCCATTCTTCTGTCCTGCAGTAGAAGATCTGACATATCCTATAGAAAGTCACACTGTGTTTATTGTCAGATGCAAGGTTCTTTTTATTCCTGTCCTATAATTCACTGTCACTGACCCCATCCTTTCCCCTCACCCATACACCAAAACAGGTACAGAACAGAAACTCATCTGGTATGAGTTCTTCCTGGTGGTTCCCCTTGGAACTGTTTCTAGGAAGCAAGGCTAAATTTAGATTCTGGCCTTACACTGTTTCATCTCACCCTTTTCCATTGTGGAGAAAGGTATCCTACAGGTTAGACTCATAGGCAGGCTTATCTCCTCTCCTTTGCACATGGTTCTGCCTAATTTCTTATCAATTTTATCTTACAAAAGAACAATGGAATAAAAAGACATTATTCTAGAAATTTTTATCTTAGTTTGTACCAAGGAAAATTGAATTATATCTTAGTTTTACTAAGAAAAGTGAAATGGAGATAAATATACAAAAGATCTACCAAATAGCTGCAGAACTAGAAATATTATGTGATTAAAACAGGAGAAATAGAGTAAAAGAAGCAAATTATCTGCCATAGAGGCAGGGCAGAAATTGGCAAAAGAGAAACATTGGTAGCAGAAATTGTGCATTGATGAAGGGAAGTTTTGAAATATTTTATTACTGAAATTCAATCATAAACAACTTTGCAATTGTGTATATCCTGGTTGATTCCATTAAAATTTATGAGTTATAATAGTTAAATAAAGCAAAACCAAAACAAAACAAAACAGATGAACTGACATTAATTGGGCCAGTAAGACAGCTCAAAGGACTAGACCACATGGTTTGCATGCAGTGGAACAGAATGTGTTGACCCTGAAATATTAAAAAGAATGGCCAAAATCTTCTCTTCAAGAACACTAATATTAAAAAAACTGATAGTAATCAGAATCCTAGATGCTAAAAGCAATGTCTTTGAGACTTAGGAATTTGCTATTAATTGCAAAGCAGTGTTTAAGAGAAAAAGAAAGAAAGAAGGAAGGAAGGAAAGAAAGAAGGAAGGAAGAAAAGAAAGCTAAAAAATAAAAGAAAGGAATAGAAGGAAGTAAGGAAAGAAATTCAAAAAGAAAGAAAAATGAAAAGGAAGGAAGGAAAAAGAGAAAGAAAGGAAGAAAGAAGAAAGAAAAAAGGAAGAAAGAAAGAAAAGAAAAAGGAAGAAAGGAAGAAAAAGAAAGAAGAAAGAAGGAAAAATGAAGAGAAGAAAGTAGGGAGGGAAGAAAGGAAAAAGGAAGGAAAGAAAGGAGAAAGAATAAAAATGTCAGGACCCGGGAGATAGCATGGAGGTAAGGCGTTTGCCTTTCATGCAAAAGGTCATCGGTTCAAATCCCGGTGCCCCATATGGTCCCCCGTGCCTGCCAGGAGCAATTTCTGAGCATGGAGCCAGGAGTAACTCCTGAGCACTGCCGGGTGTGACCCAAAAATCAAAAAAAAAAAAAAAAAAAAAAGAATAAAAATGTCTTCTTCAGAGGCATGCAATGGTAGTGAATAGGAGGGAAACCTGGGACATTGGTGACAGAAAATATTCCCTGGTGAGTGATGGTGGACAATGTATGGCTGAAATCAATCACAAAAACTTTGTAACCATGAAAAAGTCAAACAACTCTATTATGAACAATCTTGTAAACATGGTGTTTACATAAAGTAATTTAAAAAACTTTCTATATAACAACAGCAACAAAATAATGTATTTTGTTCTTTCATTTTCACAGTTTCTATTCATTCTATCTCAAAATTATTTCATTAAATGTAATGAATAATTGGGAATATGGATGCAATCTCAAGGGGAAAGGAATAAAAAATTACATACACCCATGTACTAAGAACACAGATCAGCATGTAGTTATGGAACAGTCTGAAAGAGATGGTTTCAACTCTATTTTTATTCTAGATAAAACAAGTTCATAAATACATTTTATAAGCTGAGTATATGTTAGAAGATATCATCTAGGTATCTCTTAAGCCAAGCTGGTTAGATCCCCTCTTTTCGCTCAACAATTGTCTTCTTTTTTATATAAATATCATTATTTAAGCACCATGATTACAAACGTGTTTGTAGTTGGGTTTCAGTTATAAAACTAATTCTTGACCAGTCCACTCTCATGCCTCATTGTACATAATGTTTGATCTCCATCTATTTTCACAACTGGAGTTTTAAGCTGGTTTGATGCTATGAGTCTTGGTTCATGCCTACATTAAATTATTTCTCAAGCATTATTTTTGATATCTCTGTGGCTAGACCATTGTGGAATTTTGGAGAAAAGAAAGTAAAAATAGAAATTTCTTATTGAGAAGGGAATTAGTCACAGATAGACAGTGCCATCAAATATAGATGTTATGTTGTGTGTCAACTAAGACAAGGGAATTGAAGGAAAAGTTATGGGTAAATTAAAAGAAAAGGGTTAATCATATACCACTAAGTGAAGATACAGTATTGAATGATGACAAAGTGTTGTTCTCAGATTAAAAATTGGGATTACCAAACAGTAGTTGGTTAAAGTGAGGGGAGGGTGAAAGGCAAACAAGATGTAAGATTATGAGAGTGGTGGAAAGTCTTGGGCACTTTGGTTATAGTGAGATGAAATAATTTTGTAATCAAACTGTAAATGTAACATTTTCATGCCATGTTCCCTAAACTATAATTCTAAAAAAAAAAAAGAAAGAAAGAAAAAAGAGTGTCCATCATCTTATTCCTTTTTGTTTGCAAAGAAGGGAGTTTGACTTCTCAAACAAGGATGGCGCCATCCAAGAGCTTTGGTGAAAAGGATAAAAGAACTTCTTGAAAGGACAATTATCCTCTAGAGAAACACCCCGAACTGTACATCCATTGACAGCAGAAGGCAAGACAGTTTTTAACAGTTATATTTGAAAGATAAATTGCATAAAAGATACTTCCATTCTACAGTGAAACAATTGTATTCTTTGTAAATGAATATATGTGGCCTTCGACCTCATTTAGGAGTACAATGCGACTTTCTTCAAAACGATATTCTTCCTCCATTGGGTTTTGTAACATTTGAGGCAATTAGAGCTTTGGAAAGATGTTTAGAGAACTGTTTGCCAGATTATCAGGCTTTCACATTCCTGCAAGCACTTCTGATTGCAAAGTAATTAAAATTCATTTTGCCAATGTATTGAAATTATGGAATGAATATTAATATAAGCAATATATTCTGATGGCTGCCTGTAGGATTGTATTTACTGAAAAATGATGTGTCTGTTATATAGTGCTTAATAAAGACATTGCTAAAATTTATAGAGATTTATTGTGAGGTTTGGAACTTTGGTTTCTTCATTGGGATTGTAATTTAATACGAGGCATATGTTATCTTCATTTTCCTTTACTTAACTTTATTTTCAAGTTCTTATTACACCTATATCAAAAGGAGTATTTAGGAATATAAACTATCTTTATGACTGAAGAAGCATATATGTAGATTAGATTATTATTTTACAAGTGAAAATAGTTTTATTTGGAGAAATATGATTGGAGAGAAGCATGGATTTAAGTGAAAATATGAACTTCCTCAAGGGAAAATAGCATATAGTAATTTAAACCATATTGTAAATTTAAAAAAATCTTATGCATCTTTGATAGAGATGTTTGAGATCTCCAAAGTGAAGAATGTACCAGAAAATCAATTTTTTTGAGGGAGGATACACCTGATGGTGCTCAGGTCTTACTCAGAGTTTTGTGCTCAGGGTACGATAGGCAGTGACAGGGATCTAATCTGAGTCAAATCCAGTCCCTGGAGATCTTTTATTTTTTTTTTGTGACTACATAAATTATACCAAAGTTTCTTGCCTTTCTCAGAGTGAAGTAGTGTTTATTTTTTTTCCCAACAGTAGAAATTTTCTGGTCTCTTAAAATTACCTTTTATTTTGTCGTGAAGTCTTTTTTTTTTTTTTTTTTTGACTCTCAGGTTTGACTCTTGGCTATGTGCTCAGAAATTACTCATGGCTTGGGGGACCATATGGGACACTGGGGATCAAACCAATGTCTCTCCTAAATCAGCCTCGTGCAAGGCAAACACCATACTGCTACAGCACTGTTCCAGCCCCTATCGTGAATCTTAAAGAGTATTAATGAAGTGTTCCTGAGTTCATATATTGTATGTTTACTGATGTCAGTAGCCATTTATCATAAATTTAACCCTAATGTTATAGTAGCTATATTTATTTGTCTTGTATTTCGCACATTCCTTTAAAATTTAACTAAATTTTAATTCTTTTTATTTTACTACAAGGAGATTTTGAAACCACAAGTGTGATTTGATCCTCAGCATGAACTAAAGAGATTGGGGTATAAACCCTCACTCCCAAAATATGTCTCCTAACATCAGTTATGAAAGTGCAAGTGGAATTACTGGATATATAAGAAAGAGAGAGTGAAAGAGAGAGGACAGAGAAAGGAGAGAGAATGCTAAATAGAGAGATCAAAAGAGGAAGTAAAATAATATGAATTAAGAAGAAAATTTCTCTTTTTGCTGATGCCCCCTGTTTCTCTTATTATTTGGAAGATCTATTTGAATAAATTAGAGAAAATGTCAATAGGCAGTATTCTGAAGTACAGAGAATTACAAACTTTATGTCATTTTGCTTACAGCAAAATAGACTTGTAGTCGGTTACATATTAAATCACACAGCAAAAGATCTCTTCTTTAAAAATTTGTTTTTGTAGTAATTCCCACCAGTTGTATGGTGAAGGGTTTTAGGTGGCAAAGTTAACTGCATTTCCACATGTTGATTTCCAATGGTGCACACCTGAAACATATAAATGTATAATGCAATGCTCGTTTAATAAAAAGAAAAAATTAATAGGGTTGGCAAGATGGCTCAAAGGACTGGGATGCATGCTTTACTTAAGGTAGTCACAGATTTGGTCCCCAATGTGTACTGGAGCCCAAAGTGCTGCCAGCTGTGGTCCCACACCCAATCCAAGACACTGCAAAGACTACCCAAAGTCACCAGAACTTCTAAAGGCAGAATAAAGCAGCACATGGTTTCTATCTAGACTAAAAGAACTGTCAGCTTTGCTATTTCCCCATCATACTTGGAATAAATCCTCACCAGTACTATTACTTTAAATCTGAAGGCTGTGGAAGTCTTGTTTTGTCTCATTTTTGTTTTGGGTGGAGATTTTCCCAAGAAGGCTTCAGTAGGGCGTCCCTGTGGAGGTGATTGGCCAACCAGGTGTGTGGTTCAATGCAAAGGCCTAAAGTTGCATTGAGGTTTGGGTTAAGTGTTGGCAGAGGCTAGTTTGGACTTCATAGGCATTTACCTTGAAATACACTCCCCCAGCCCTCCCCCCAGGCTCTAGATTTGAAGCTGAATAAACTGATCCAGGGGTCAAACCAAATTTGGTGGCACGCATGACATGCACTTTCATGTCTGTATTATTTCCTGGTTCTTGAGGAGGGATTTTTTAAAAGAGAATTTTGTTCATATGACTAATTTGTTAATAGTAGATATACTATTATCTATGCAGAATTCCTAGTAAGCCAAGATGAAAGATCCCTAAATCAGTCCCTCCAAAGTGGGGATTAAGCTTGTCTTCTCTCCTGTAAATTTATAGCACGTGTAAATGCTTTGCTACTACTTTCTTTTTATTTTATTTTATCTATTTATTTTTTAATTTTTATTGTGGCCAAAGTGAGTTACAAATCTTTCAGAGTAATAGTTAAGGTACAAAGTGATAATGAATAAGGGGAATTCCCACCACCAGTGTTGTCATCCCTCCATCCCTTTTCTCAGCATGTGTTCCACTACTCCTTCCTTTAGCCCACAATCTTTAAAGATCTTAGTATTTCAGCAACTAAAAGGATAGTTGACAGGTGTTAGAATTCTGTTGGTTAGTTTTGGGTTGTGGGTGATACCCAGCAATCTTATCTTACTCTATGTTCAAGAATGAGTCCTGGAGGTAAAGGGGGGCACACACTACATTGGTGTTGGGGACCATATATGGTGACAGTATTCTTTGTATGATAAAAAGCACTTTTCACCCCAAATGTGGGTCTATTTTTTATGGGCCACACCCATTTGATGCTCAGGGGATACTCCTAGCTAAACACTCAGAAATCACTCCTGGCTTGGGTGAACCATATGGAACGCCGGGGGATCAAACCGCGGTCCTTCCTTGACTAGTGCTTGCAAGGCAGACACCTTACCTCTAGCACCACCTCACCATCCCCCCAAATGTGGGTCTTATGGAGTGAATGCCACTTAGAATTCAAGCCTTATGTGCGTCTTATGTTTTAGTTTGTCTAATAGAGTGAAAAATACGATAAGTGAGGTGGACTGTGCACATTGCAAGGTCTGTAGCCATTTCTGAACTGTCTCTCTGTGCTGTAGTGTGATCATTTTGACCAGAAGGTCAGAATTTACTGTCACAGTTTTTTTTAACAGAATGACTTTCAACTATTCATTTTTTTTTAAATATATACAGATCCAAATGCAAAGGAGGAAGGAAGTGGTAAGACCCATGTTACTGTGATTGCTAGAAATAAAATTCCCCTATTGAGAGTAAAACTAAATGCGATGATTTTTAGGACTTTGTGAGATTCCATTCGTTCAGAAATATGCCAGTTTTGAGCTTTTGTGGCTTTTTTAGACGAACCAAAATAGAAATTAATTTTTGTTTTTTGCTTTGTGAATTTATTTTTGATTATCAGTGGAAGCTATTCTTTTCTTTCTGATAATACAAAGAATTTTTCAGAATGGCTGATATCCTCATTAATTTTAACATGAAAAACATTCCTTCATAGATATTAATGCGAATTATGATTTCATCTCTCTTTTCAATCAGTGAACAGAATTCACTTAATTTCCTACATAAGAGAAGCAATTGTTTGATTAAAAAGAGAAGACTCAATAATCATTTGATTGTAACTTAGGTTTCGTGCTAAATCTCAGTTGAACTAATACTACAAACATGGACAAGCAACTAGAATGGTAATTGGGCCATAAGTATTTCTCCAAACTCCCTTACTAATGACAGGTTGACAAGAGACTGTAGCATTCACTTTCCTGCAATGACAGTATTTCAGGGCAATCAATTGGTATCAAACATTTAAGCTCCTGGCTTTATAAAGCAAACTCCATGGTCTACACTGGAAATATTTATTTCATACAAGCAGATAAAACTCAGATGTTTTACTTACATGACAAATATTTTATAACATGAATAACTAGCAGCCTGCAATTAACAGAGTGGAAGCAACATAGTTGTCTTTAAATTACATAGACCTGGACTGAATAGATGCTGTAGCAGGTGAGGTGAGAAGAGATATCATAGCGGGTGAGGTGGGGGGATTGCCTTGCAAGCTTCCAATCAAGGTTTAACCCCAAATAACTCAACCCTCAACCCCACTGGGAGAGATTTCTGGACACAGATCTTAGAGGTAGCCTTGAGCACAACTTGGTATGGACCCAACCAGCAGAACAAAAACTGTATATAAAATTTTAGGCAAACCTCTTCTGAATTTTATTATTTTCTGGTTCCTAGTCTCAGAGTTTAATGATCCTGAACAGACCCATTGAGTGATCTTCATTTTCGCATTCTCTTTCTGTAAACTGCCTTTTCACACACACACACACACACACACACACAAACACACAAACACACACACACAATCCCAGAACACATTTGAGGAGGTACAGGTGAGCACTGAGCATGAAAAGACAAGATAAGACAACAATAAGTTTCCATCTCCTTCTAGGGAAGTCACTGCCCCTCCCCTTTTTCTTCCATTTCTTCCTGCACGCTCTGTTCCCTCGCCAGCTCTTGCCTACCTTAGAGATCACTTGTCTTGAAATTTGTTACTTGTTTTCGTGACCTTTCCTGGGGTGTGAATTGGCACTACTAAAGCAGAGATTGGAGGGAGCCCTGTGCGGTCCAATGTGAATCTCATTGTCCCTGAAGTCAGAGCATGAGAATCTAAACAGCGTTTCCCAAATGATGCTTCATTTTTAGGACTGCTTTCAGGCTTCAACAGGAGCACAGAATGTTACTGTAGCTTCCAAACATGCGCAGGACTGCAAATATTTATTCTCTGGTCCTTGGCAGAGAAAGATGTTGTTGATTCTGTTAGAGAATCTGGGAGTGAGAACTTTTTATAATGAATCTTTGGGGGGGTAATGAGAGTATCTTCAGATGGATTTCCATCAATAGCAAGAGTGCATATAACACAATGTAAAAGTGCACACTGCTAAAAGTGCATATAACTCCTTGGTTAGATTTGTGTAAGGTATGGGAGAAATACTAATGGATCTACTAGTTAAAGACAAATCACAAAAGCAAACAAACAAGCAAAAACAAAACAAAATATATAGTGTGTCCACAAGAATGGATCTTATATTCTGACCTTTAATTCATTGCAGGAGGCCTTGTACTTAGTGGACAGAATTTGTCCACTTTCACCTGGGAAAATGGGGACTAGGGGGTTTGGGTTTCTCAGAAATGATAAGACCTCAGGGCCAGAAACTGGTATGTGGTTAGAGTGCATAGTTCCCTGCATCATAGTGTCTCCCAAGCTTGACTGCCCCTGTATTTGGATTACTTCATCTGTACTTATTTGTGGTTACTAAATGGAACTACATAGTTATACTCTCTGATGATTCTCCTAAGAGAACATGACTGTGTGTGTTTGTGTGTGTGACACAAATCTTCCATACATTTTGTGTCCACAAATTAGAAAATTTTCCTCCTGGGCACTATTATTTGGAGATATTCATTTAGCCAGGTAAATTGACTTGTCAAAGAAGATGACTCAAAACACTTTGAGCTTCATCCATGGCACTGGCTCTCTTGAAACCTTTATCCCAGTACTCCCCACATTCTTAGGGACCTTGGGGCTCTCTGGGAATGCTTCTGACTGTCTTTTTCAGGGTGAGCACTGGAGAACTTGCTTGGAGGGATGCTTTGCTTTAGAAAACTTTCCAGAGGCTCCACATGCCCAGTGAGTTGCAGGAATTGCTGACATCGCAGTGTAATGATGGGGTGCAGAGGCCTGTTCCTGCTCCTGTGGGGTGTGTCCCGGGGCAAGTCCCAATGTGTGCAGCTGGAAGCTGTGTAGACAGGCAGTCAGCATTGACTTTCTTGAACCAGGACCAGCCCAGTTCAATTCCATTGCCTCAGGGAAACACCTCACTAATACATGTCTGCAACCCAGATGATTTTTAGGTTAAGACTTTTCAAGAAAAGACCAAGAAAAAAACTCTCACAAGGTGGTGTATTAGTTTTTGACTGAAACAGAACAAAACAGCAAGCATTTTATGATCTACTTTGATTGTTTATTCCCAAACACCTTATTACTTGCCAACCAGCAGCATTTATTTATTTAATTATTTTAATTTTTTAAATGATCTATTGAAAGTAGGCAGCTGTGACTTACATATTTAAAAAATAAATAATAGAAGCTTTGATAAATTCTACTCTGCAGACTTTGAAAATCCAGTTTTGTTCTGGAGAGCTGCTTGGAAGGTTTGCGTGGGCTGACAGCCAAGCTGAAACCCAGCTTTTTGGAAAGCAAAGGAAGGCTTGGAAAGGCCCTGTAGACATCCAGCCGTCTGCCATTCTGTCTCGAGATCAACCTGGTGCCATGGGATGACCTTCTAATATATAAAGTGTGAGCGTCTTTGCAGCTTTAAAAGCAAAATACCTGGCTGTAGTGATTCTAGCCAGTTCCGTTAAACAGGCTCAGAGTTGCTCCACCTTGCTTATATCTTGGCTGGATCACTGGAGAGGCAAAAATGTGTCTTTGAGGTTTCAACTCCTGCTACTCCTCATCTGATCAAGAGCTGTAAAGACCTGTAAATAATCAGATGGATCCATTTTAGCAGCAGCTTCTCCACATAGGCCAGCTGTGATTTTGAAATGGGTTAATATTCTATTGTTAATGGTCTGCCTTTTAGAAAGACATCAGGAAAAGGATTGGATGGTTGTATGAATAGCATGCCTCCGTCTTGGCTTTATCCTGTGAAGTTCCTGCCAAAGATGATTGGAGACTTCATGTTTGTTCAATAGGTTAAAAATAAGAGAGAGCTTTTTTTTTTTTTTTGTCACACACGGTGTCTCATTTATTTATCTAGATCCTTTTCCTCCTGTTTCACTACATCCTGTTCTAAAAATATAACCATCTGGGCTCTGACAGCTTTGCTTTCTGCCCTGTCAGTCTTCTGTTAATGCCACTTGTTTCCTTTAAAGAAAATTACCTGCCTTTAAGCTCACATCTCTTGAGACTACTTTTACAATCAAAATAGAGTATTTAGATGGTCAAGTGATTAAACAGATAAGCCAGAATAATAGCTGTGGTCTTTACAGTTTCATGTGTTGTTTTTTTTCCTTGTGCTTCAGGGTAAGTGTCTGGAGGCTGTAAAATAAAAACAAATCCAAATATGGATGAAGAAGACTAGGGAGGCAATGGGTTATTCTCATTCCACACATCTTTTAAAATTTAACCTGCTTGTTTTGTAGAGAGGAATAATGTGTCTGCTAAGAGGAGAACACCAAAACTCTGAAATCCTGTTGTGATGATGAAATCTGATTTTTATTGAGGTTGAACTGCTTTCGTGGGGGCATTTGGTAATGCCACCACCTACTGACAATTTGGACATGTTCTCCATTTCCTCTTTAGCACGTTTCTTTTACAAACCCTTTGGTCTCCTACTTCCCCTAATTTAAACACAATGGAAACATGAAGTCCTTGTCACAAATGCTCTAGTTCCTTTCATTGACATATTTGCCATTAAGTGGTAAGGTGAAAGCCAAACTAACAAATAGTAGAACTTCAAAATAAGCTGTGCGCTACTTGCTTCCCAATGGAAATAACTTCTCCCAAATCAAGTCGCAGTGCTTTGACATGTCATTTTGCTGATTGCCAAAACAACTTCCACAACAGCACAAAAGGCTTGTGCTCCTACTGACCAGGTGAGGCACAATTATGGGACACAGGATACAGGTAGAAGGAAGGAAAGCTGTATCTATGGAAACCTTCACATGCTTTGACTTAGCTATGCTTGGACCTGTTTAAACATGAACAACATTCATTCTACTTACCCATGTGTGAATTCAACTGAAAATATCATCTTGCTCTACTCCCTTCCCAGTACTAGTGAGAGGATCACAGGAGCAAATCAATCTGAGACTGTTGTGTAGACAGCAAAGAGTTGAGCTAAAGAGGTTCATCCTGTGACATTAGTTGGGGTGTATGGTTTGAAGGTCACAGTTTCTGTGTCTTAATGTGACCTTCCCTTCTCCAGTCCCAGAAACTGCTACTGATCCTCTTTTGCTCAGAAGATGCTACCACAAGTCAACCTTTTTCAAAGAATGTTTCAGGACAGAATTATCTGAAAATAACACAAATGACACCATGGAGAATACTGTGACAATGCACAGTTCTTGCTCTTTTAACAGCTTACTGTTTGGGAGGTACTAATTCAAAAGCCTGTATTAAAAAGGCTTTGATGGTTATATGTTCACATTACTCATTTATATAGCATTACCTCTTAATTCAAGTTAGTTTGCTTTATAGAGTCCTATTAATAGTAAGGACTCAAATTAAATATAATTTTGATATGAAATAAAGAATAATTAAGATTTTTCGTTTCTAATTCTATGTGCTTCAAATAGTGATTAGTAAGGCTAGCTATTATTTTCACATTATGTAATAGTTGAGTCATAGTATAAATTAACTGTAGAGGTTGTTTTAATTTTAACATGTATTTTAGATATGTTGAGTAAATTTATCCTCTTAAGTCAAACAGACCACTTACATTTTTGTGTTCTTATTTACTCTATTTCTTAATTATGTGCCATTGGTTTAGAAGAATAAAAAAATTTTTGAGTTGAGTATTATCATATCATTTTATCCCCAAAGAACCATTCCACCATTGTTCACGGGACTCATTTCATACATATTCCACTAAATCTTGGTAATCTCAGTTCAATCATCATTGCCAAAAGGTTTCATTTTATTAGACATTATATAATCCCTTCGTTTGTAGCAATATATGTCTCCATGAGTGATACCGTTTGGCATTTCTATTTCTCCATCTGACTAAGTTTGTTTAGCATGACTACCTTTAGTTATATCTACATTAAAATAAGAGGTAAGATTTCTTTTTTTTTTTTTCTCTCAGAGTTGAGCAATAGTCCCCATCTACCACTGACTACTTTTCCATTGTGGGCAACTTCATGGAATCAAGATCAAGAAAATTGAGCACAGGCATGTACATATCTTTTTAATTTAGTATTTTTGTGTTCTGGAGATAGGATAGAAAATTTGGAAGATAAATGTTTGGATCATAATGTAGCTCTG